>OY747702.1:6097500-6257500 GCA_963556495.2 Valencia hispanica
ATTACAGCTATTTTAAATTCCTGTGGTACGTATCCATTTCCTAAGGATAGATTCATCATATCCAAAATGGGGCCAGGAACCAAATTAAACACTTCTTTAAATAATTTGGTTGGAATTGGGTCCAACATACAAGTTGAAGATTTAGATGAGGCTAATATTTTTGATAATTCCGAAAGCTTGACTGAATCAAAACAGCCTAAGCACAAATGAGGATCTACAATTCTTTCCGATACTGCCTCATTTACTGAGGAAGAAGTAATCATGTTTGGGAGGATGCCAATGATTTTATTTTTAATAGAATGAATTTTATTTATGAAGAATCCCATAAAATCGTCACTGCTAAGAGCTGGGGGAATAGTTGGCTCAACAGAGCTATGACTCTGTGTAAGTTTGGCAACTGTACTAAAAAGAAACCTAGGATTGTTTTTATTCGCCTCTATTAATGATGAAAAATATGCTGTTCTAGCTTGTCGGAGGGTCTTTTTATACAGCAATAGACTGTTATTCCAGGTTAAATAGGAATCCTCTAGGTGTGTAGAGCGCCATTTTCTCTCCAACTTCCTAGTATTCTGCTTTAAAGTACGCAACTCTGCGTTGAACCAAGGAGTCAGCCTCCTATGGCTAGCCACTTTCTTTTTTAAGGGGGCTACACCATCTAATGCCAAACGCAATGAGGACGTAATGCTGTGAACCAGACCATCAATTTCTGAAGGGTTAGAGATAGAATTGCTGCCATCCACTGTGTTACTCTGAGACACTGAGGAAAGTAAGAATGGAACAGATTCTTTAAAAATTGTTACAGCATTGTCTGATAAAGCTCTACTATAATGAAATTTTCTTTCAGATTTAAGATGGTCAGTTAAAGTAAATTCAAAAGTTATTAAGAAGTGGTCAGACAGGACCGGGTTATGTGGGTGGACTGTTATTTCCTCACACTCAATACCGTATGTCAGTACAAGGTCCAAAGTGTGTTTACCCGAGTGGGTCGATCCCTGTACTTTTTGAGTAAAGCCAATTGAGTCTAAAATAGCATTAAAGGCTGCATTTAGGCTATCACTTTCAGTATCCACATGAATTTTGAAGTCCCCCACTATAATGACCCTGTCAGTATTTAATACTAAATCAGATAAAAAATTTGAGATCTGATCCAAGAATTGAGAGTAAGGGCCTGGTGGACGATACAAAACCACAAACAAAAATGGTCTTAATGTTTTGCAACTTGGATGCGGAAAATTAAGGGTTAGATGTTCAAAAGAACTGTAGCTATCAATTGGTCTGGGACTAATTAGTAAATCAGAACGAAAAATGGTTGCAACTCCTCCTCCTCATCCCCGCCCAGAGAAGGCACCCCACCCTTTTTAGGCTCCAGACCATGGCCTTGGATTTGGAGGTGCTGATTCTCATCCCAGCCACTTCACACTCGGCTGCGAACCGCTCCAGCGATAGCTGTAGATCACGTTCTGATGAAGCCAACAGGACCACATCATCTGCAAAAAGCAGAGACCCGATCCTGAGGCCACCAAAACAGATCCCCTCAACATCTTGGCTGCACCTAGAAATCCCTTCCATAAAAGTTATGAACAGGATCGGTGACAAAGGGCAACCTTGGCGGAGTCCAACTCTCACCGGAAACAAGCCAGACTTACTGCCGGCAATGCGAACCAAACTCTGGCACCAGTCGTACAGGGACCTAACAGCCCGTATTAAGGGGCCCGGTACCCGATACTCCCGGAGTACCCCCCACAGGGCCCCCCGAGTGACACGGTCGAACGCCTTCTCCAAGTCCACAAAACACATGTAGACCGATTGGGCGAACTCTCACACACCCTGATGAGGGTGTAGAGCTGGTCCAGTGTTCCACGGCCAGGACGAAAACCGCATTATTCCTCCTTGATCCGATGTTCGACTATCCGTCGGATCCTCCTCTCCAGAACCCCTGAATAGACCTTGCCAGGGAGGTTCAGAAGTGTGATCCTCTGTAGTTGGAACACACTCTGTGGTCCCCCTTTTTAAACATAGACAGTTAGGGGCTGTTTACACGACAATGTTATTGTGTTTGTTTGAATATGCTGGTGAAAACCACAGGTGAAAATGCACTGCGTTTACACGACAGGGCACTCGATGGAAAACAATGTAGTACATATGCCCGGCCTTTAGATGGCAATGTGCCCCGTGTATGCAGTGTTCCAATCTTTCCCCCTCAAAACCCGGAAAAGAAACATTGCATGACAACTAACAATGGCGGTCTTCTTGTAGTTCTCCTCCGCTTCAATAAAGGCATATTGATTATTTGACACACGTACTGTATGCGTTTCCGTTGGCGATCGCATAGAAGCCTGATGATCTCTTAATTTTAGCTTACAGAGACCAAATAACTTCAGATGCTGCATCAGCAGTCACAGCATACCTGGAACCGCCATTGTTGTTGTTTTTCTATAGAAAGGCGGAGTGCGCAAGTCCAACATGGCTGTAGGCGGCTGGCAGTGACGTCATCGTTTTGAAAAGTCTACCGCTTTCGTTTACATGACGACTCACCCAGCATTTTCAGAACTCTCCACTCTGGAAGCTGCGTTTTCACCCCCCCGATTTCCCGTTGTCGTGTAAACGAGAGGCCGAATCACAGAGAAAATCCTCCGTTTTGCTGAAAAACGTCATGTACACAGCCCCTAAGGTAGGGGGATATAGCTGATCCTTTGTGAGGAGGGGAAGTTAGCTTCTTCCTGTAGATAGTAAGGGCCGGGTTTAATCGGGTGCTGTAACGTTCTGCTCTTCCTGATCGCCTGTGATCCAGAGTGTTGGATGGTCTTGATGCTGCCGTCGTCCAGCGTGTGAATTTCCCCAGGGTGTGGACGACGTGCACAGACCCCAGGGAGGGGTCTTGTCAAGGGGGTGAGATAAGTGACACTTTTATGGATTGTGTGTATGAAAGGAGATTTTTAGGGCAGCTTATATTTTAGTCAGGTGGAGCGAGGATGGGGGGGAGGGGAAGAGCAGGATCACGGCAGGTTGAAGGACCAGCCTGATTTAGATGCATGCTCATTTTGGATTGCCTTTCTGAGGGTGTTGTGTGCAGTGATCACTTTTATTGCTTGCAGTGTATTGTGGTGCTCCCTGGGACTTGATCTGTCATGTCGGGGGGAGACGTTAGTGGAGTGGATCTGGTTGCCCCTTAAAGTTTTCTTGACATTGTGTATTAATAAAGATTTTGCGGAGTAGGACTGTCTAATTATTGGCTCTGACATGGTAGGGTGAGGATTTCCTGCCCGTGCATAGATCCAAAGTACATTTTATTACAATATCTTAGAAATGTGATTGTTCACTTGCCAAAAAGTGACTATTACATCCTATTTACCAATGAACAGTTAAATATGCCTGAAAATGTGTTTCTTTCTTTCTTGTTGAATTAATTGTAGACATGACAGCATACTGAGTCCTTTGCACCATCTTTGAAACCCCCAAAACCGCTAAAAAAGATCACTGGACTTGCCACAAATTGATTATAGCCACTCATGGAGCATTGCATTTTCCAAAAAATTATTTATTTACTCATTTATTATCCCTTGATGTTATTGTGCCCATCACAACATACTGGGTTTTTTACATGATCATAAATACCCCCCAAAAAGAAGAAAAAAACAATTTTACTTGCCAAAAAGTGATTAGAGCATCCTGTTTACTCATGAAGGATTACATTTACTACATAATGACTTTGTTTATTATCTCTAGATGCTACTGTACACATCAGGAGGAAAGAATGATGGGCATCCATTCTGGTTATGTCATCCATCTATGCAATGTCATCCATCTTTGAATGACATTGCAATCTAGTTGTTTTCATCCGTGCACTGGAAGACAGTGATTCGGAGTGGTTCCTCTGTTGCCTCGAGGAAGGCTCTCTGTGTGGTGTGGATGTGTCTGTGGTCCCCGCTGTAACATGGTGTCTCCCCCACGTGGATGCTCTTCCTACAAGGAGCAAAGAGTGATGGGCGTCCATTCTGGAGTATGTGGGTTCTAAAGGTGTTCACTGTTGGTCAACGGGCCTAACGACGCACCTTTCACCCAGCTTCTGGATCTGGCCTGGGTGATAATAGGAGAAGTGTGTCTCGACAATGCTCATAGACCGACAGTGAACATCTTTAGAACCCACATATTCCAGAATGGACGACACCCACACCACACAGAGAGCCTTCCTCGAGGCAACAGAGGAACCACTCCAAATTACTGTCTTCCAGTGCACAGACGACACCAAGGTTGCAATGTCATTCAAAGATGAACACTTCTTGGCCATCATGGAAGGTAAGATGCATCAGGATGAAACAAATCATTGGGTAGCTCCGCTGCCATTCAAATCTCCTTGCTCGCTCCTTCCAAACAACAGGGATCCAGCTTTATCTCGCCTCAATTCCTTCAAGCACACTCTGAACAGAATCACTGAAATGAAATCGACGACGGTCTGATATCCCTACCTACAGAGGACTCACTTATAGACTTGTTAAAACGTTTGCGCATCACTTGTCGAGTTGAACCTAAAGCTACATAAAATCGCACCAAACAGCATCACTGTTATGAAGGCCTTTGAATCTGAAGATCTTGCAGCAGGTGTTCAATATTTGGGCCTGGAAGAGGAAGCTTTGCCTACACAAAGGAGCTTAGGCCTGTGTTGGGACATTAACACTGACGAGTTGACTTTCAAGGTGGCTGTTGCTAAAAAGCCCTTTACTCGTCGTGGAGTGCTATCAGTTATCAACAGCATCTTTGACCCTTTGGGTCTTGTTGCACCTGTCACCGTCAGAGGCAGATTGCTGCTGTGAGAGCTGTCAGAAGGAGTGCAGGAATGGGACACCGTTTTGTCCAAAAAGAAGGCGAGTACATGGAAGCAGTGAAAATAATCTCTTAATAAATTGAGCAGTCTCCGTGTGCCTCGCTATTATACCAAGATGTCACTTTCTACACCCGTGTACACAGAGCTGTGCCTCTTTTCTGACGCCACTAACTGGGACATTGGTGCGGTGGCTTACCTCAGAGTTATCACCAAGGAATGCCACCATGAAGTGGGATTCGTACTGGAGAAGGCTAAACTGTCACCACAGCCTGAACCTACAATCCCTCGTATGGAACTCTGTGGAGCGGTCCTGGCCGTGGAGATGGCAGACCGGATCTTCCAGGAAATGGACCATAAACCGGATGTTCTCAAGTTCTATTGCGACAGCAAAGTCAACCTAGGATACATCGATAATGACTCAAAATGCTACTAGGTGTATGTGCACAATCGTGTGCATTGCATCCATCAGACAATAATCCCCAACCAGTGGCATTACATCTCGTCTGAACATACCCAGCTGACTTGGCAACCAGATCTATAGCGGCTTCCCAGCTGATGTACACATGTGGTTCAAGGGTCCTAACTTCCTCAACAAGCTTCCAAGACCAGAGACACAGGAAAACTTCAAACTCATAGATCCGGAAACAGACAGGGAAGTCAGGCCACTTATAACAGCCTTAGCCACACATGTAGAGTCCAAGAAACTTAGCTCTGAAAGGTTTCGGCACTTCTTCTCATGGAACTCATTTCTGAGAGCTGTATCCTTCTTAATACATCAAGTGCGTTCCTGTAAATCGGACAGAACAGACTCAGTGCAAAGTGCATGTAACGGCTGGCATCTGTGCAGTAAGCCTCACACTCCTGAAGAACTTTCAGCAGCCAAGAGGCTCATTCTGGAAACTGCTCAAAGAGACACATACCCAGAAGAATGTGCTGCTCTTAAAGGAGTCATAACCTAGTATTACCTTGGATACCCACGCTCTATTATAGTCTTTCAGGCACTTTAAAAAAAGAAAAGTTGAAAAAAAGTGAAACAAAAACAACACAGAGCTCCTCTGACCCTTATTTCTGAAGGCATTATTGTCTTGTGAGATCTGATGTGATATTTTGGCTGTTGTGGACGGTCATTGTAATAAAGCAAATGAGGGGTGATTTGATTGGTTGCAGGAAGTAGGGGGGTTGACACCGCAGGTAACGCTTCAGCATATCATTCCAAAATGACATCATGGTGCAAGTTGTGAATGAACCCGACCTTCAATTGCAACTGCAATCTAGGTCATTTGTTGTTTGCAAAGTAGCAGCCATTACCTGTGTTGTCCTCGAAGCTACTACTACAACTAGCATACAATAGTCACATTAGCAGTTAGCTGCTGTTTGTTACACACAGTAGAGCAATAAAAACACAGCCTTACCGTTTCAATTGCAGGCAAGTCTCTGATTGTTGGAATGGCCCTTTTTTCCAAATGGAGCTTCAATAACAACTTCGCCTGATATTGTCCCAAATTCGTAAAGGACTCTGGCATAAAATGTTTAGCACAGCGACCTAAACCAGTGGGAAGGGTTGTAGGAACCGCGTCATTAAAAATGAATTTAATCCACTGGTCCCTGGTTGCTTGGTCCGTTCTTGGGAGAGAAAAAATATGTCCAAGTTGATTCTGGCAGTCAACAACAGAGCAACTCACGTTTGCACTATGTGTCTGCATCTTTCACGGTCGAGTTCGTACTTCGCATCGGAATTCAGTAATGGGAGACGGGCATGGCGGGCTTCCTGCAGAATATGTCTGCGATGTCCATATATGGTATATCCTGCGCCGACTTGACGTCAAGTCGGCCAGAAATTAACACCACGTATTTGAGTGCACGTGCACGTGGGCTGGTTGACGTACCCAAGGGTAAACAAACGCTTCACTTTTAAATATTGGCTTCCCGGCCAGTGTATAATTGTTAGGTAAACATAACATACATTTTTTCTGGTGGAAAACTGAAAATTACAGGTCATGACTCCTTTAAACCAAACATACAAATCGGCAGTTCAAGTCCCATTCGGAATCTTGACCCTTTCTTGGATGACAATCTGCTCAGGGTCAGAGGACGCCTTAGACATGCTCCCATTTAATCAGAGTTTAAACACCCTATCATTCTTTCGAGGGACAGCCATGTCACCAAACTACGTTGAACATCTCCACAGAGAGGTGAGCATCAGGGACGTCAGTTCACAGAAGGAGCATTCAGAGCGGCCGGATTGTGGATTGTCATCGGGACAACGTTGGTGAGCAGCTCACTTCACTGTTGTGTAATGTGCCGTGGCCTCAGAGGGAAACCGGAAAAACAGAAGATGGCGGACCTTCCTCTAGAGTGACTTCAAACCTCCCCAGGTTTCAACTATGTAGGGCTAGATGTATTTGGACCATGGTTGGTGGGTTATCTTGTTCACATGTATGACCACCAGGGGGGTTCACATCAAAGTTGTGGAATCTATGGACAGAACAAGGTGCGTTAACACTCTGAGGAGATTCTTCGCTGTGAGAGGTCCAGCAAAGCAGCTCAGATCGGACAGGGGAGGTAACTTTATAGCCGCCAGTGCAGAGCTGGACAAGGAGCGTCCCAAAGACCAGCCGTCTAATATCCTGAAATATTTTCGTAGCAATGGATGCACATGGGAGATTAACCCCCCCACATGAGTGTGGAAACATATGATTGGAGTTACACGTAAGATACTAGACTCCTTACTTTTGGAGAACAAGCACGTTCCACTGACACATGAAGTTCGATGTACGTTGATGGCAGAGGTATCTGCAATTATTAATGTTAGACCATTGATTCCCATCCCGTCTGATCCATCCCCTCGATTCTGTTTTCCTCCGCCATGCTTCTACTGATAGGCCAGTGAAGACGCGTGCAGGCTCTGGCGACTGAATTTTGGGGCAGTTGGAGAGATGATTATTTAAGCACTCTTCACTCAAGAGGTTTGTGGCTCAATATAAGGCCTAACTTGCAAATGGGGGACATTGTGCTGTTAAGACAGAGTCAAGCACCTAGGAACGAACGGGCTAGAGCAATAGTCACATCAGTTTTTCCAAGCAGTGATGGAGTAGTCTGCAAGGTTGAGGTGCGGTCATGATCACAGGGAACTACCAAGACTTACTTGAGTCCCATCTCAGATGTGATCCTTCTTCTACAAACGGACTAAACACATGGACCCTTAGGTTTAATGTCATGCCAAGCGGGGAATGTTCTGCTCTCAGTCTTACTGAGTATATTTAATAATTCAATTCAAAAATATTTTATTGATCCCAGAGGGGATTGGGTCCATAATATTCTTGATTTTATGAAGAATCATTCTTCGCATCATTATCTCCAGTGGTTCCACAGTCGTCCCAAGAACAGAACCAGCCTTTTTTTATCAGGTTGTTTAGCCTTTTTAAGTCCCTGGCTCTGATGCTGCTACCCCAACTGATGATGGCTGAAACGATTACACTCTCTACAACAGAAGATATGCAGCATCTTGCAGCAAACCTTGAAGAATCTAGGCTTTTTGTAGAACTACAGTCTGCTTTGTTCCTTGTAGATGGCTTCACTGTTGAGTCTCCAGTCCATTCTGTTGTCCAGGTGAACTCCAAGGTATTTATATTCCTTAACCACCTCCACTTCTTCTCCCATAATGCAAACGGTGTTGGACTTAACCCTGTTTCTTCTGAAATCTTCAATAATCTCATTTGTTTGGTTCACATTCAAGGTAAGATGATTGTTTCTACACCATCCCACAAAGTGATCCACCAGCTCTCTGTATTCAGCTTCTTTTCCATCTCTAATATACCCAACAGCTGCAGAGCCATCTGAGTATTTCTGAAGATTATAGGTCTCTGACTTCTACTAGAAGTCTAAGGTATACAGAGTGAAAAGGAATGGTGAGAGTACAGTCCCCCTGTGATACCCCTGTGCTGCTGACCACATGGTTTGACACAAAATCTTTTAGTCTCACAAACTGTGGACTGTTTGTCAGGCAATCAATTATCTAGGTGATTGCTGAGGGTCCCAGCTGTGACAGAACAAATCAGGCTGAATTGTGTTACAGGGGCTATATGCAATTTTCTAAAATGTAAACTCGCGACTGACACCTGTGGCCAAAAAACAGAACTGCTCTTCCTTTTCTGCTCGCTCTCGCAGCACACGCTCGTACGCCGGTTGCTCTCAATCTTCAATCTTTTTTGGGCACTTGTCAGGGTTTTATCTTTTTTAGTATTATGTGAAGTTACTATTGGTGTCACACTTGTCCTTGGTTTCTTCTGTGTATTCGCACAATCCATTGAACTGCTTGCGAGTGCTGACTAGCGGTGGTGGCAGAGTGATCAGAAACATTTAACATGAACGCGCTTGACGTCACATCCGCAGGCAGCGTGGGAAGATCCGACCCGACAGAAAATAGAAAAAATTGGATACAGGCTTATAGGTGCACCCACTGTGAGCTGACAAGGTGTCAGTATGTTCATCAGGAGATGTTTGAGTCATAAATGGTCAAATAAAAAGGCTATTACGTTTATTTTGGGGGAAAGTTGCATATAGCCCCTTTAAATGCACTGGAGAAATAAAAAAACATGATCCTGTTGGGATTCCATTTTTCATAAGATGAACTGAACAGACTGTTGGATGGCTGGGAGCCATTTTAAAGATGGACTGAGCAGACCACATTTCCCAGCAATCCTAGCAGTGACCCCCCACACACTCCTATTGGTCCATTGCCACCAATGGTGACATCAATGGTCACATCAACGATGACATCACGACCAAAGGGCTATAAGAGTGGTAGTGGCGGCCATTTCAAACTGTTCTCAGCCAGAAGTTCCAAGAGAAACTCTGGCTAAACAGAGGACATCTCACTGGTGAAGATTCTCTTTTGTTCTGACCCGCTGGACCGGGAAGAACCCTCATTTCAAAGCTTCGAAGTGCTCATCCTGTTGGTGTAGCCATATCAGGACTGTTACAAGACAGTTCGTTGTCGACGTTGACCTGCAGGCCATCCAGCCTGCAGCTGGGACACTGTCCTAAATCCTGTGCAGGTTTTTATAACTTCCTTTTCTTGCTCAACTACGAACACATTTTGCTCTCTTCCTCGTGGACCGGATCTCCCTCAACGCAAAGTAGGACTGAACCGGTTAATTTATGCTGATCTTGTATCTGGGCGGAGATACATAGAGAAAATAGAGTTTTTAATGAGTGAGATCTTGTTCTTTGTAGGTTTAAAGTGTTTTTAAGCGCTGTACCTGTTTGCTCATTTAGCGGCGCCGCACGCATATGTTCGAGCTATATTTGCTGTGTTTGAAACTGTTTCTGTTTATCCTGATCGGATCCCACTTTCTTTCTTTTTCCTTCCTCTCTTTTCCCTCTCTCTCTCTCTCTCTCTCTCTCGCTCCCTGATCACCCGGGGTTGGCAGAGTCGGACTCGGTCCGACCTGCATTAGCTGGTCTTAGCTGAAAGGTTAACTCCATTGTTCTTTAGTCTGTTGCTAAAGCAGAGGCCTTCCACATGGACGCTCCACACCATGTGCTCTGTCCACTATAGCCAGAGCTACATGTTATGGCCCTTTGTCTCCTCACATGTGCTTTGCACAGAGCTAAGATTTATGACTCTTGTCCCACAGGCTATCTTAGTTGAGCCCCCTAAACTGAGGGCCCCCCTTCCCTTTCTGAACCAAACCCCAGCTGTTCTCCATGACTCATTTCATGTTAATTGTGTTTAATTTTCACATATTTGTATTTTCTACGATCTGTAGTAGCTAGTTGCATGTTTTAGAATAGATGGGAATTATTGAAGAAATGTTTTGGCTGTAAGGTTGATCTATTTTCTTAAGAAATTCCTCTTATCTTAAAGAGAAGTTGTCTGGGATTACTTGGAGTAATGCGTACAATTTATGTCGCCAGTGTAAGAACCTATTCCTTCATCTATTGTTTAACTATCTCAGCCTCATCAGGCAGGTAATCATAAACATATGTGGGATCAGAACAGTATCACCTTGAAATGAAACTGAAAATAAATATTGGCACTGAAAATAAAAAATTGCATTGAAAAATATTATTGTAACTGAAAATATTATTTTTGAATCTGAAATAAATCTAGTGAAAATTGTTGTATTGAAAGTGAAAAAAAAATTGAAAGTCAATTTGTTTTCTATGAACCTCATGTATATGCATTGAAACAAATAACTCACAATCAAGTTTTCAAACTTTCTTTTTTTTACAATGCCAAACCTTTTTTTACAATGCCAATCTTTTTTTACAATGCCAATCTTTTTTTCAGCTTTATTCAGGTCGCTTGTGTGTGCATGCACATGAGGGGCGGGGCTTCAGCCCCCCATATGTTTGCATGAACGAGGCAGGAGGGAAACTCCGACTGTCCGATGCGAGACACGAGAAATAACGGGACATTTACATTGCTAATAATGTGGTTTGTGGAAGAGTCTACTGACCAGTAGACTAGAAGTCTTGTGATAAAGTTTTATGCTTGTGTAGCCTGTCTTTGTTGGAGGCTCTCCTCATTACAGACAGTGTGGTATGAAGGGATGTAAATACACACTATATATAGCATATTAAATAACAGTATTTATTTCAGATCCACAATATATATTTACAATACATGTCAATGACGTTAGCAAATCAATTTAGACTGGTGTAAGCAAAGCTAACAACACTGACAACTCGTTTTTTATTAGATTGCAAAACGTAATTGTGACACACACTCTAAACCAGAAGGTGGCGGTAATGCATGCCAACTGCCATGGCAAACTGAGAAGAAACCATTTATATCTTATTTCTTAATTATTATTATTCCACAAACCACATTATGCTTTCTGTACACCTAGAGACTTTGAAACGATTTAGAAAAGACTCTTAACGATTATCAGCTCACATCTAAAGACTTGGGTTAACAGTTTTTTAGTCTCAGACTAAAGATTTTATAAACACTGAATCTTGTTGGGACACTATTTAAAAGACTACCCCTAGGCTATTTTAGCTTCCCGCAAAATTCCTTCCATTATGCTCGGCCTTATACAGTTTCTTTATGTGCAAATGTTGTACCCTTCTTTGCCAAGATTAATGTTATGTCAAATAAAGACTTGCATTCAAAGTGGGTACTGTATCAACAAGTAACTGGTTAACTCATATTTTTTTAATGCAAGGTGTTTATGCTGTAGCACTTGCTCCATGCAGATGGACAGATAGCACTAGTTTGTGCCTGTATTCCAAGGGGCAAGGTTGGCATACACTTTGTAATTTATTGCCCATTTCTCAGCCATGCAACACAAATATTGTATTTGTTGTGCATAGACCCTGCCAGGCTCCATACGTGGCTACAAAACTGTTATTTATAAATATGACACCTATGTTTATAGCCTACTTTCCCGCAGGATCCAAAAAAATTGATATGTGGCAAGGTGCAAAATAGTATCATGAACAGGACTCAAACCCACCATCATCAGGAATGTAATCCTGTTTATTAACCACTGTGCCATAGCAGTAAAGTACAACCCCGTAACAGCCAGGGTACACTGTAAGCGGACAGGACCCCCATACTGTCACATAGTTAAATAAACGGAGGGAACAGATTACGACTCCATGCGCATGGTTAAATAAACCGAGGGTACAGATTCTTACCCCTCAAAAATTATTTCTGCACCTGACCCCTGCCGGGCTCTGTAGCTTCGTGCTTCCGCTTGTGTGAGAACAGCTTTATTGGTTGTTGGTTGATTTACGTCACAACGACTACACTAGGACTTGCGATAATATCAAACATGTTTGATTCAAAAGAAAGACTGTCATAAATCGGGTCCCCAACTGCAGATTATCACCTTCCACAAACCACATTAGTACCAAAGAAAATGTTGATCCCACTGTCTCGCCTCGGACAGTTGGAGTTTCCCTCCTGCCTCGTTCATGCAAACATATGGGGGGCTGAAGCCCCGCCCCTCATGCGCGTGCACACACAAGCGTCAAAACAGTATCACCTGAATGAAGCTGAAAAAAATGGCATTGAAAAAAAGATTGGTATTGAAAAAAGATTGGCATTGTAAAAAAAAGATTGGCATTGTAAAAAAAAAAGAAAGTTTGAAAACTTGATTGTGAGTTATTTGTTTCAATGCATATACATGAGTTTCATAGGAAAAAAATAACTTTCAATTATTTTTTCACTTTCAATACAAACATTTTCACTAGATTTATTTCAGATCCAAAAATAATATTTTCAGTTACAATAATATTTTTCAATGCCAATTTTTATTTTCAGTGCCAATATTTATTTTCAGTTTCATTTCAAGGTGATACTGTTCTGATCCCATAAACATAAACTGAGACTGAACAGTTTGAACACACTTTCTCATTCAATTGAATGAGAAAGTGTGTCCAAACTTTTGGTCTGTACTATATATATATTCCTGGAATCCACCAGGATGGTGCCCCAAACTTGGTAATTTTTACATAAAATAATTAATCTTATTAATAATTGCCCTAGGCAATTATTCATATTCATTCATAGCCAAATCCTACCTATCTGTGGCAGAACAATCCTCACAGTGTTGCCTGCTTTGCCCAGATAACTTGAACCAGGTGGATAATATCATCTTCAACTCCAACTCCACAGTAACCGAAGCGGGTCTTGACATTTTTTCTCCAGGACCTTCATGATGTGGAATGTCAGGGAAACAGGTCTATAGTTGTTGATAACCGGAATGGGTGAGTTATCTTTGGTACTGGAACAAGGCAGAATGTCTTCCACAACACTGGAACCTTCTCCTGGGTTAGGCTTAGGTTGAAGAGGTACTGCTGAACCCCACAGAGCTGCTCTGCACAGGCCTTCAGGATTCTCGGACTGACACAATCTGGACCTGCAGCCTTGTTCCGGTTCAGTCTTTCCAGCTGCCTCTTCATTTGACTTCTAGTGACAGACAAGAGAAACAAAGGAAGCAGCAGCATCTACGAACCTGTTTGAAGACAAACTTGTGGAAGCAGAAGAGTCCATGACTGAGGTGGAAGATAAAACATCTGAGGTGTGACAGGACAGCTGCGGGTCTGAGGAGGGTTGGATGTCTGTTTGGCTGGGGAAAGGGGAGGAGGATGTTGAGCTTGTTCCTGAACTGAACCTGTTGAAGAATGTGTTAAGTTCAATGGCTTTGTCCGGGCTTGCATCTATCCAATTCTTTCTGTGATTAAAGCCTGTGATCTTCTTCATCCCTGTCCAGACATCTCTGATATTGTTCCTCTGTAGTTTGCTCTCCAGCTTCCTGTATGCCTCATTGCTGTCTATGATCTTGATGTAGTGTGTGTGTGTGGCTGGTGCGTCTGGAGAGGAGGCGGGAGCTGGGACTGATTGCAGCTGAGTAGTTCAGTGATCAATCATTGTGTTGTGCCACAGACAGGTAGGTTTTGGCTATGAATAATTCTGAATAATTGCTTAGGGCAATTATTAATCAGATTAATAATTGTATGTAAAAATTACCAAGTTTAGGGGCACCACCTGGCGGATTCCAGGAATACAATAGCCAAATTGTTTAGTCTCAGTTTATGTTTATGCTTACCTGCCTGATAAGGCTGAGGTAGTTAAACAATATATGAAGGAATACGTTCTTGGCTTTCTTTGAACAGCAAGTTACTGCACATGTAGATGAAATGAAGGAATATGATGAATGAATATGTTTGCTTAAAGAGCAAGGCTTGTATTGAAGAGTTTTGGGAATGAAGCTAAGTTAGTTTTAAATTAATTGTGGTTAGTTTAAGACTAATCAGCATCTTCTGGTTTGTTTTCAAACCACCATTTCACAAGGCTCTGGTTCATTTATCAAACATCAAACAAAGGAAAAACTGTCAGATTGAGTAACTCAGGTTGCAGGATATAAAACGACTTTCCATCGGAAATCTCGAAAATCCCTGTTTAAACCTCCAGGCCGGCCGGCCTGTTTGTACCCAAACAATAAATGAAATCTTACACAAAGTAACAAATCACAGTGAAAATAGACGACCCTTAAATCTTGTTTATCTTAAACTAATCTCGCTTCTGCCCAGACAGACCTTATTGAACGGTTAAATTTCTCCAGGTTGCTCCGTGGATGATGGGCGAAGCTAACACAATGTTAGCTGGCAGGCTAACAACAGCTGCGGTCCGTTAGCAGTGGGAGGATTATGGCTGTTGGGGTGCATATGTAGCCTTAGCTTGGACGGCGTCCTCTCGAGCTTGGCTAAGCAGCAATCAGCTCCACCTTCATATACTGACACAGTACCTTTTCTGCAGGTTCAAGATAGTATTGTCCCAGGCTTTGTCGAGGTGGGGTAATGCTCCAGTCTGGATGCGGTTCTGCGGCATTCAGTAGCTTGTTAACGGTCCGCTCAACACGGCAGCGTCTGTTCAGAAAGCAGGGCTCAGGGCGGAACAGTGGAGTTTATCTCAAAACAAACGGGGTTTGCGATTCACCTGATTGATCAGCAGTCTTTGTTGTCCGTTGAGTGAGTTTCTCCCAGAAACCTGCGTCTTTTCCCTCGCCAGCGAAGGACATATGGGGTCCCTCCTAGCGCTGTCTGGCTGAAAGCCCAAAATGAAGAGAGCAAGCGCCAATGACTCAAGCCCTTATAAAACCTCTGGTCCTCTTCTTCTCCTGTTGGAGCTAGAATGTGGGTTAGCGCCACCTAATGGCTGTGTATGTCACAACAATTGGAAGGAATAAGAGGAGAGGTCAAACAAGCAGGTGAGAGTGGAGGACAGAGCTTGGCGAGAGTTACTGGGTGACAGCCCAGCCAAGTAGCTGTGAAAGCACTCGGTGGTAGGGGCGAGTGCCGCTCACCTGCTGGTTAGGGCTGCTGATGGTGAAGATAGTTAGGGGTTGCAAGGACAGGTTCCTGTCAGGTTCCTGGTGTCTGTGGATATTCCCTATGCGCCGATCCAGCAGTAGGTTGGTTGAAGCAGGTGGACAATGTTGCTTTGCACTGGACTGAATTGCTTCACAAAGAACTGAACTGTTACTTTGAACTCCATTGGCTGAGATCACAGCATCAGCGCTTAAGATCAGACCCTATGGGAGGGTCTCAGACTCCGGGAGGAGCTAAGTGTTTTAACTTTCTTCTATTATTGATTGTATGTGTAATTTTGTATGTGTATTTTTGTTTGAGACTTTAAGATTGCAACTAAAGACGGATTAAGAGGGACAGCCTGGTTATGGGGGGGGTTATGGGCATAGTGGCCCATGTACCACGGGTGGGTTTGCTGTGTGGCGTGACAAGCTTGCTGTGTGGTGTGGCGGCTTCGACTGTGTGCCGTGTCATGTGGGTTGCCATGCCCCTAGGGCAGAGGTCACTAAAAGGTGGACGGAAATCCTGTCTTATGCGGACCCGAGCCTAAAGCCAAAACAGAAATGACCATTTAATAACCTTAATGAGTGTTTCTGGCCGGTGTTCTGACGATCTGTGCTACCTCATCAGAACGTCCTACCGAAGCGTGCATAGATAGCTAGGTCTATCTGTCGGTGCTACTCCTCGAAAAGTGCTACCGGTGTTCTGACGAGCTGTGCTACCTCATCAGAATGTCCTACCATGGCACGCATAGATAGCTATGTCTATCTGTCGGTGCTACCCCTCGAAAAGTGCTACCGGTTTGTTTACATGCGGAAAACAACTGTTAGCTTATGATGTTAAATATAATCATTGGAAAATATTTTTCAAGTGAAGTGGTAGTTTAGCAGTAATGCCTAACATAGCAACAATTTATATGAATACGAAAACTTTTCTTTCAATCCACAGAACATGCTACCTGTTTAATATAAAGCTAAAACTAGCATATAAAACATGCACGGAAAACCTTCATCAGAATATCCCACCTGTTAAATATAGGCCTATGTGGGTAGCACATATACAGTGGCTTGCAAAATTATTCGGCCCCCTTGAATTTTTCCGCATTTTGTCACATTACATGAATCAATTTTATTGGAATTCCACGTGAAAGACCAATACAAAGTGGTGTACACGTGAAAAGTGGAATGAAAATCATACATGATTCCAAACATTTTTTACAAATAAATAACTGAAAAGTGGGGTGTGCGTAATTATTCAGCCCCCTGAGTCAATACTTTGTAGAACCACCTTTTGCTGCAATTACAGCTGCCAGTCTTTTAGGGTATGTCTCTACCAGCTTTGCACATCTAGAGACTGAAATTCTTACCCATTCTTCTTTGCAAAACAGCTCCAGCTCAGTCAGATTAGATGGACAGCGTTTGTGAAAAGCAGTTTTCAGATCTTGCCACAGATTCTCGATTGGATTTAGATCTGGACTTTGACTGGGCCATTTTAACACATGGATATGTTTTGTTTTAAACCATTCCATTGTTGCCCTGGCTTTATGTTTAGGGTCGTTGTCCTGCTGGAAGATGAACCTCCGCCCCAGTCTCAAGTCTTTTGCAGACTCCAAGAGGTTTTCTTCCAAGACTGGCCTGTATTTGGCTCCATCCATCTTCCCATCAACTCTGACCAGCTTCCCTGTCCCTGCTGAAGAGAAGCACCCCCAGAGCATGATGCTGCCACCACCATATTTGACAGTGGGGATGGTGTGTTCAGAGTGATGTGCAGTGTTAGTTTTCCGCCACACATAGCGTTTTGCATTTTGGCCAAAAAGTTCCATTTTGGTCTCATCTGACCAGAGCACCTTCTTCCACATGTTTGCTGTGTCCCTCACATGGCTTGTGGCAAACTGCAAACAGGACTTCTTATGGTTTTCTTTCTTCTTGCCACTCTTCCATAAAGGCCAACTTTGTGCAGTGCACTACTAATAGTTGTCCTATGGACAGATTCCCCCACCTGAGTTGTAGATCTCTGCAACTCGTCCAGAGTCACCATGGGCCTCTTGGCTGCATTTCTGATCAGCGCTCTCCTTGTTCGGCCTGTGAGTTTAGGTGGACGGCCTTGTCTTGGTAGGTTTACAGTTGTGCCATACTCCTTCCATTTCTGAATGATCGCTTGAACAGTGCTCCGTGGGATGTTCAAGGCTTGGGAAATCTTTTTGTAGCCTAAGCCTGCTTTAAATTTCTCAATAACTTTATCCCTGACCTGTCTGGTGTGTTCTTTGGACTTCATGGTGTTGTTGCTCCCAACATTCTCTTAGACAACCTCTGAGGCCATCACAGGGCAGCTGTATTTGTACTGACATTAGATTACACACAGGTGCACTCTATTTAGTCATTAGCACTCATCAAACAATGTCTATGGGAAACTTGCTGCACTCAGACCAAAGAGGGCTGAATAATTATGCACACCCCACTTTTCAGTTATTTATTTGTAAAAAATGTTTGGAATCATGTATGATTTTCATTTCACTTCTCACGTGTACACCACTTTGTATTGGTCTTTCACGTGGAATTCCAATAAAATTGATTCATGTTTGTGGCTGTAATGTGACAAAATGTGGAAAAGTTCAAGGGGGCCGAATACTTTTGCAAGCCACTGTAAATGCACAAAAAACAGCGATCGGAATATCCTACCTGTTAAATAGCCTATATGTGGTTAGCACATATAAATGCACTAAAGACAGCGATCAGAATATCCCACCTGTTAAATTTACGTTGGTAGCACATATAAATGCTCTTAAAATTAGTTTGTAAAGCAGCTAATGAATATACCAAGCCAGTAAGATGTAAAGCAGATAGCAGTATTATTACTATATATATTATATATTACTATATTAAAATGTAGAATGATTATAAGCACAAATAGCCCGCAAATTACGCCGCATATTCTACGACTCTAATATTAAAATGTAGTATGATTATAAGCACAAATAGCCCGCAAAATACACCGCATTTATTCTAGGACTCTAATATTAAAATGTAGAATGATTATAAGCACAAATAGCCCACAGAATACACTGCCTTTACTCTACAACTCTAATAATGGGACTTGTTTACATGCAGTGAAACAATATCACCGCAGTTAAATTAACATACAAGGACTGTCATGTAAACTTGAAACAAGTAGCTTAAGGAAAGCCTTAAAATATTTTGAATAAAAATTAGCCAGTAATAAAATAATTTGAATAAAACTCACCGTAAACTTCAAAGAAATAAAAACAGACTAAATGGAACTTTCAGGTACATGAATTCTCGATGACAGATTTGCTGAGTAAGTCAATTGTGACGTAACATCGAACTGCGCATGAGCAGTGCTACAGGGTAGCAAAGATTGAGGGGTAGCACAGAAAGTCGGAACACCTGTTGAAAAAAAGAGAAAAAGAACAGCGGAGAGAGGGAGAAACAGGCAAAGAGGAGGAGAAATACCGGCAGTGAGGAGTGATACAGACAGAGGAAAGGAGAAACAGAGGGGTGAGACAGAGAAAAGGAAAAAACTGTTAGTTGAGTCAGAGAAGGGAAGAGAAACAGGCAAGTGAAACGGATTCAAGTAGAAAAATAAAAAAATGTCAGCCAGCCTCCAAAAAACGCAAAGTGGACAATGAAAATAGAGCATTTAATGACAGGGAAGATAGACATGGGAAGATTGACAACGAACCAGCGAGTTGTGACTGTGTGAGAGCTGAATATATACTGAGCAGGGAAATGAGAAAGTGACAGAGGAGACCGAGTTTTGGAAGGAGGGCACGAGTCCAAAAACAACAAAAACCAAAGTCCTGAGGCCTGCGACGAAGGAGCAGGAACCTGGGAGGCCGGCGATGAGGAACCAGGAGATGAGGAGGCCGACAATAAGGAACCAGAAGAGGAGGAGGCCTGCGACGAGGAACCAGGAGACAAGGAAGCCTGCGACGAGGAACCAGGGGGCGTGGAGGCCTGCGACGAGGACCCTTGTGGCGTGGAGGCCTGCGACAAGAAACCTTGTGGCATGGAGGCCTGCGATGAGAAACCTTGTGGCGTGGAGGCCTGCGATGAAGAACCTTGTGGCGTGGAGGCCTGCGATGAGGAACCTTGTGGCGTGGAAGATCCACGACGTGGCGCTGAAGACCCACGACGTGGCGCTGATGATCCACGACGTGGTGACGAACCCGAGGCCGTGTCCCTCTGGACACCCTCGACGGAGTCAGGAGCTCAAGGCATGTCCCTCTGAACACCCTCGGCGGAGTCAAGAGCCCGAGGCGTGTCCCTCTGGACACCCTCTATGGAGTCAGGAGCCAGAGGCATGTCCTTCTGGACACCCTCGGCGGAGTCAAGAGCCAGAGGCGTGTCCCGGTGGTCACCCTCTGCAAAGTCAGGAGCCAGAGGCGTGTCCCTCTGGACACCCTCGTCAGAGTCAGGAGCCAGAGGCGTATCCCTCTGGACACCCTCGGCGGAGTCAGGAGCCAGTGGCGTGTAGGGTCTTTTCCAGATAGTGGCATAATATGCCTCAAACAAGGCTTCTAACATTCCAGAGTCATCTTTAAATTGCTGGACAAGCCGAGTAAACTCCTCCTCAGTGGTTGTGCTCCAGAATGATGTGGAACCTGGAGGAGGAGCAGAAGGCAGGGCTTGAGGCTGGCTGGGAGCAGGGACTGGAGACTGGTCGCGCCAGCTTTGATCAGGGAGCGGACCCTGGATGTGCGAGTGCAGGCGGGTAGCGTCTGCAGCCGGCGGCTCGCAGCTCCGGGGAACCGAGACTGGTGCTTGGGCGGTCTGGAGGCCATGGTGAAGGACAGGCACCTGGGGAACCAGGACATCGCCCCTCAAGCCCTCCTGGAGAAAACACAGAATTCTGACGTTTTCTGGGGCACAGGAAGAACGCCTGTGCCCCAGCAGCTCACTTTGGCCAGAAATACCTAACTTGTGAGAGGAGCTAGTGCCAGACGGTGTTTTTGCAAGATGGCAACTGAGAGAGTCTCCATTCTCTATTTACTGTGGAAAGTACCCTGCTCAGGTTCACAGGGTCAGTCATGTGAAAACTTTCAAAAGTGAAATGTACTTACCCGGTTGCCCTATGTCCTCACTTCCTCCAAGCGAGGTCCTTTTTATTCCTGTCTCTGTAGAGAAAGCAGCTGGTGTTGTATAGCTCGGGGTGATTAGCCATAGCCGTTATCAGTATTTCCTCCATGTTGAATGAAAAATTTTGCCGGACCTGACCCCGTGAACTGGGTCACAGCCTCACGTGACACCACGTCACCAGGCTCTTGATTGGTAGACGCGGCGCGAATTGACGCCGAAGTTTATATTTTTACATTTCAACGGCAGACGCAAAAACGCGCGTCAAATGCTTCATTCGTGTGAATTTGACGCTTGAATGAGGCAGAATTGCGTTTTCGCAACGCAAAAGCATGCGTGATACGACGCAGAAACCCTGACACTCGTCAGCACGCTTGAGCATTGACTTTACATGCAAACCTGACTCCCTTGATGCTTCAAACTCGTTTGGTGTGAACGCACCGTTAATTTCAGGTTACCACCATGTGTTGTAGATAGTTCAGAAGGTTAACTCAACCAAGCAGTCTTTTCATTCCTGCTAAGTACTGTTTAGAATACCAGAATAGGGAGGATGGTGTAGGTTTAAGTTTATTAGATTAATACATATATACCAACAAGGCAGTGTACATCACTGTCACAAAAGCATTTGTTTTCATTCAAAAGGCTTTTTTGGCTTTTCCAATAATACCTGATGGGCTGGTCTCTAGTCAAAATGCCCGGGCCAATTTGTTGTCCCAGTCCACCCCTGGTTGTGTGTTTGTGCATATGTGCGTGTGTGTGAGGGTCTACAAGTCTGAAAATTTGAGTGCTGTTTCCACTGCCTAACAATGTCCGCAGTCCCCCCCCCCCCCCCTAAAAGAACCCTACAGCTTGAGATGGTCCCTGTTTCTCCTTTCTTTTTTTCTTTTTTTTACGTGTCCTCTTTGGCAGTGTGGAGCTCAGAATTGGTGTCTGAGTACCAAGTAGAAGCCCAACAGATTAACTTTCACAAGCGGAGCAGTACAGCTTTTGCTATAGTACTCCACTTGATATATGTGTGAAAAATCATAAATTAAATTAATTCTTTTAAAAATAAAATCATTGGCATCCTCCCAAACATGATTACTTCTTCCTCAGTAAATGAGGCAGCATCGGAAAGAATTGTGGATCCTCATTTGTGCTTAGGCTGTTTTGATTCAGTCGAGCTTTCGGAATTATCAAAAATATTAGCCTCATCTAAACCTTCAACTTGTATGTTGGACCCAATTCCAACCAAATTATTTAAAGAAGTGTTCCATTTGGTTCCTGGCCCCATTTTGGATATGATGAATCTATCCTTAGGAAACGGATACGTACCACAGGAATTTAAAATAGCTGTAATTAAACCTTTACTCAAGAAACCTTCCCTTGATCAAGATGACTTAGTGAATTACAGACCTATATCTAACCTTCCTTTCTTATCCAAAGTCCTTGAGAAAATTGTTGCTAATCAAGTCTGTGAGCATCTAAACAATAACGAGCTGTTGGAAGAGTTTCAGTCAGGTTTTAGAGCTCATCATAGCACTGAAACAGCACTGGTGAAGGTTACTAATGATATTCTCATGGCCTCAGATAATGGACTTGTGTCTGTTCTGGTTTTGTTAGATCTCAGTGCTGCTTTTGACACAGTCAATCATAATATTCTCTTAGAAAGGCTTGAACATGTTGCAGGGATCAAAGGAAAAGCACTAGGCTGGTTTAAATGATGTTTGTCTGATAGATTCCAGTTTGTTCATCAAAATGATAAATCTTCTTCACTCTCAAGAGTTACTTGTGGAGTTCCACAGGGTTCTGTGCTTGGACCAATTCTGTTCACCATATATATGCTCCCAATTGGTAGAATCATTAGACAGCATGGGATAAATTTCCACAGCTATGCAGATGATACATAACTATATTTATCAATAAATCCTGATGAACCCAGTCAGTTAGGTAGATTACAGGCATGTCTGGAAGACATAAAAACATGGATGACCCTAAACTTTTTGCTTTTAAATACTACCGATTGGATGGTTTAGTGAGGTCCTCGGATCGGCCCCGCCGGGGTCGTTCACGGCCCTGGTGGAGCGCCGAGAAGACGATCAAACTTGACTATCTAGAGGAAGTAAAAGTCGTAACAAGGTTTCCGTAGGTGAACCTGCGGAAGGATCATTAATGGCAAAAAAATAGTATCTCAGGGTTTCCATTATAAAGAAGACTTGAGTCCAAGAAGGCGTTTAAGTATTTAATTCAAACATGTCTGGCCAGACACGGAGGGGACAGAGTTACTCGTGCATCACCCTAACCAACCTTTCTAACCAACCGCTTAAATAGTATTCAGCAATCATTGTTTATCTCTGTAGATGTCTTCTCCATCCTTCACGCCCCGCCTCCAGAGTCCACAAAATGCCATTAAAAGCCTTCAGTTGATCCAAAATGCGGCAGCAAGAGTTCTGATGAATATTAAAAAGAGAGATCACATTTCTCCTGTTTTAGCTTCCCTTCATTGGCTCCCTGTTAAATCCAGAATAGAATTTAAGATCCTTCTTCTTACATACAAAGCCCTTAATAATCAAGCTCCATCATACATCAGAGATCTAATTGTTCCTTATGTTCCTAACAGAGCCCTTTGCTCTCAGACTGCAGGTTTACTTGTAATTCCTAGGATTTCTAAAAGTAGAATGGGAGGCAGATCTTTTAGTTATCAGGCTCCTCTCCTGTGGAACCAGCTCCCAGCTTTAGTCCGTGAGGCAGACACTCTGTTTACTTTTAAGGCCAGGCTTAAAACTTTCCTTTTTGATAAAGCTTATAGTTAGAGTGGCTAAGGTCATCCTGAGCTATCTCTGTAGTTATGCTGCTATAGGCTTAGACTGCTGGAGGATAGACTTACCAATTTTCTTCACTCTGCTACTTTCTTTTCTCCTATGACTCTCCAGTTGTATTACAGTACATTCTGTTATTTCGACTGTTAACTTTGTTTTCTCTTAGTGTTTTTCTCTCCATAGAAGATATACCTGGTCTGGTATCCTGCTTGGCTGCAATGCCCTGTTGGACGGGGGGCATCGACTGGGATGATCCTCCCAGTAACTGAACATCCACTGTGTCCTGTTATTAACTTTTTACTTTCTGTAACATAGAAAGTTCTCTTATATCAGATCTTCTGTTCCTTCTGTGTTTCTGCTCTGTCTTCTCAAACCCCCAGACGGTCGTGGCAGATGGCCGCTCCTACTGAGCCTGGTTCTGTTGGAGGTTTCTTCCTGTTAAAGGGGAGTTTTTCCTCTCCACCGTCGCTACATGCTTGCTCAGTATGAGGGATTGCTGAAGGATTGCTGTGGTTGGAAAGTCTGCATCAACGGGGCCCAACCTCACGCCAATGACTGATGCAATCTGCTGGGATTCCTTAAATAGGAAACTTTTTAACTGATTGGAATGTTTGTATAAATGTATTGAAATGACTTCTTGTTAAGTGCCTTGAGATGACATCTGTTGTGAATTGGCACTATATAAATAAACTGAATTGAATTGAATTGAATGTTTGTATAAATGTATTGAAATGACTTCTTGTTAAGTGCCTTGAGATGACATCTGTTGTGAATTGGCGCTATATAAATAAACTGAATTGAAAAATTGAATTGAATTGAAAAATCTTTATTATGAATTGTTGGGGTTTTTATTTCCTGATGTTATGGACACGGAGACGGAAAATTAAGGAGAAGAAAGAAGGAAGATGAAGAAGAGAGCTAGGAAACAAAAAGTCAAGAGAGAGGATGAGTTGAAAATTCAAGAGAGGAAGGGGAACAAAGAAAACACAGGAAGACATTGAAGTCTGCCTCCGTACCCACAGGATGGCAGAGAGAGGGGGAAAAACAAAACAAAACACGAAAAAGGAACATCGACAAAACAAAACAAACATTGTGAACTAAGAATTACACAACCACATCACACAAAAATAGATATAAAAATACAACAACAATGTCACAGAAAAACTCATGGTACCGATTAATCAAGCTCTAGTAATGATAACCTCAGCCCAAGACCAGAGACCCCACATCTATGTGTGTGTGTTAGCATGCTGGTGCATATAAGGTTTCTCCATTAGAGTGTTCGATAGTTGGTGTGAGCAGGCATCAACCCGTCTCCCAGGAATCGATGCAGACATGAAGGTGATCGGAGCCAAGACGTCCAAAGGACCCCCAGAGCCCCAGGCGGACCCGGCGGGGCCGACCGCATCCCCCAAGAGTGGAGCAAAGGAAAACCCCAGGGGAACGTCCAGCGGCTACTATGCAGGGGCCCGGGGGCAGCAGTGACGAGCCCACGGGCCCCGCCGGCAACCGGCCGCGCCGGTCAATGGACCAGGAGAGCCGGGGCCCAGGGGCACCCCACCCCCCAGCAGGGAACCGACAAGGGACCGGCCGACGAGGGGCCCCCGGCACTGCAGGGGTCGCCGCTACCACCCTAGGCCAATCCCCACCGCCAACATCCCAGCGCCCCACCCCTGCCCTACATCGGGGCGCCCCACCGATAGCCGCAGGGGACGGACAGCATCCCCAGGCCGGGCTCAGCCAGCATCTGGACACCAAGTTGTACCAGCTCCCGGGTCCTGATCCCGCGCAACGCAGAGCGCCGAGACCAGGCATCCAATGAGGGTCAGGGCCGGTCCAACCCGCCAATGAACCGACCACGCACGGTGCGCACAGAACAGGTGATCAAACGAGCAGAGACGCCGGATCCGCATCCCGCCGAGCCACCGAGCAGACACCACCCAACAATCCCAAACCTGGCACCCCTAAAAGAGGTGCGCCAACCAACCAAAGGAAGATATCGGCCCCGCGCATCGGCCGACCGACACACCGGCCCCCCCAGGCCCGGCCAGGCACGCACCAGGTCCGAACCCGATTGACCACCGGGCCCCCGTCACCGGCGGGGAGTGACAGAGGGGAAATAGGCCCCCCATTAAGTGTAAGGCCTGAGGTGTGCCAGGCGAGGGGGCAGACTAAGATCCAACCTGACAGGTAGACAAAGACATACAGACACAGGCATACGTTCCCTCCCTCTTAAACCCATACATTCTCACTGACTCACCAAGACACTCAAAAAAATGACGCTGTACCCTCACTCACACACCCCATACACACTTTATGCTCCCAGGTCCAGGTACCGATGCACCAGTAGAGCCAACCCCTGTTGGCCCGTAGCGAACAGGGGTGTGAAAAGACCCCTAGCCTCCATCCTCCCGCTCGAGTATGGTGTTGATGCGTGTTGTTATAATGTGCATTTAAAACAGAGGGGTGGGATGTGGGGAAGGCAGCCACACATCCCCCAACCCCCACCCCGAGCCGTCAGTATCTATATGTGGTTTAACAGTGGGCACCAGCACCAGAGGTGAAGGTGATTGAACCGCTCCCCCTCTGGATGCCGAACAGTGTGCCCACCCCAAAGTCCCTACATATGTGTCGCGTGAGAATGTTATAACTGGGAGTGTCTAAGTTGTATATTAAAACCCCTCCTCACAACCCAGTGATGTGCCCATGCCCCAAGACCCTATATGATTGGTAAAGTGATGGAACGGGTGGACAGAGGTGTCCAGGGATGGGGAGGGAAGGACTGGGAGACAAAATGTCTTCCCAGGGATCCAGCTCCCCCACTGACCCCAATAGGCACCGCTGTTCACCGGGATCCACCAGGGGAGGGAGGCCATGGCACGTTCGACCTGGGGCCCACGGCCACAGCACCACAAAGCCCCACGGACCCCAAGGCAGTCCCCCCAGCCCCATCCCAGAAGGGGAACTAAACCCACCATGACATTCGCTCTACTCTCAAAACACAAAAGACACTAGACACCCAGGTTGAGTTCCGACCCCCAGCCAGGACCACAGCTAGGGGGCGCGACACTCCAGATCCCCGAATCTCCAGGCCCACCCCAGACCCTACCCAGGCGCAGCACGACCACCAGGCCAGTAACCCATGTCCACCAGTGCAACTCCCCCTGAGGCACCGCATGCAGCCATCAGGAGTTACCACCCAAAGCCCAGCCCCAGGACGGCCACGACGTCCAGGGCCCCATCCGCCCAGTGATCCCACCCCAGAGGCGGTTTCTCCTTTCTGACTCCGCAACCCAACGATATTCAAGAACTTCCTTGAGCCTACCTGAATATCTCACTCTCTCTGCTTCCTGTATATACATTTGAACCTCACAGGTTTATCTAACCAGTAAACCGGTTGAACATTCTCACATGGTTTGCAGTCAAAGGTTTTGATTCGTTTGGAGTTTTATCTGTGTGAACTGAACCAGCAGAACAAGTTATGTTAACAAACTCATCAAATGTTTTAGAGCAAAGTAAACAAACTCAACTTTGCTGTAATCCTTATTCAGATAACTTATATCCATGGCACAGGAAGGATACAAAAACAGTCTTTTTGAAACCTTTGAATTTCTTCTTCACTTTTTTTTGAGCCAGTTGACAAGTGCATTACCTCCAACTCTGATGGTGCAGGGAAAACTGTTAATGTCTAAAATCCAACTAAACCAGAGAAGGCTCTTGTCAAAGAATAGTTCTTTAAAGATTACTGAGACCCTGTCAGAACCTCAGCACTCAGTCCTTTCACTCCCTCTCTAAATCACTGTCTGCACCTGTCTCTAAGGGGCTGTTTACACGACAACGTTTTTCAGCAAAACTGAGGTTTTTCTCTCCGATTCGGCCTCTCGGTTTCATGACAACAGGAAAATGGGGGGTGAAAACGCAGCTTTTGGGAAACGGCTTCCAGAGTGGAGAGTTTTGAAAACGCTGGGGGATTCGTTGTCATGTAAACGCAAGCCGGAGACTTTTGAAAACGATGACGTCACTGCCAGCCACCTACGGACATGTTGCACTTGCGCACTCCGCCTTTCTACAGAAAAACAACAACAATGGCGGATCCAGGTATGCGGTTACTGCTGATGCAGCTTCTGAAGTTATTTGGTCTCTCTGTAAGCAAAACTTAGAGATCATCAGGCTTCTATGCGATCGCCAACGGAAACGCATACAATACGTGCGCCAAATAATCAATATGCCTTTATTTAAGCGGAGGAGAACTACAAGAAGACCGCCATTGTTAGTTATCATGAAATGTTTATTTTCCGGGTTGTGAGGGGGAAAACTTGGAACACTGCATACACGGGGCCCACTGCCATCTAAAGGCCGGGCATATATACTACATCGTTTTCCATCGCGCACCCTGTCATGTAAACGCAGTGCGTTTTCACCCGCGTATTCAAACAAAAACGGCAATGTTGTCGTGTAAACAGCCCCTAATTTGTCACAACTGATTCTCCTTCCCTCATGCCAGCAGGGACCCAGCTGAGGGAGCTCCTTCTCGAGCTCGTCTGGGGCCGGCTGCGTGCCAAATCCACCACCACTCTTCCCAGGGCCCGCATGAGGGAGACCGATGAGCTCTGCCAGCTCCTACCCCTGCTGCGCCCGATCCTCGACCCGCTGCAACATCTGAAGGTAGAAGTGGAAATGGCATGCTGGACGGCCAGGGAGCAGATGTCCGGTGCTGAGAGGCGGTCTGCTCCTCCCTCAGCCAGCCGACCTGCGATGCTCCTTCTCGAGATCATCTGGGACCAACTGACCGTCAATTCCACCACCACTCCTCCCTGGGCTCGTCTGGTAGAGGCTGACGAGCTCTGCCATCTCCTCCCCCTGCTGCGGCTGATCTTTAACCCGGTGGATTATCCGGATCTGGCGGCGTAAGCAGAGTTGGCATACTAGATGGCCAGGGAGCACCACTGGTTCACCTCACATCAGTCTGCGCACCGGCTCCTCCGTCTTCAGCTTCATTCAGCACTCCTGTCAGCTCGTCATCCGCTCCAACCGGTCCCATTCCATTCAGCTCACATCCTGCTCCTGTTCAAGTCAGCTCTGTCACTGTCCATGCGCCAGTCTCAGCCCCAGTCAGCTGGCCAGCCTCGTCAGTCCGTCTGCCAATTTCTCCATACTGCTCACCAGCTCCTTCCGCTCCTGTCTGTCTGGCAGTCACAGCCACCAGGTCAGCTGTCGCCAAGGCAGCCCGGTTCCCAGAGCCAGAGCACCCGGAAGAGGTCAATATCGACCTGCCTCTGTTTTCTGTGCCAGTCCTCGTCTGCTTTGGGTCAGTCCAGTGCCTGCTCCACGCTGCCTTCCTGATGCCTGCACCCCACCTGAGCCTTCAGGCCCCAACGCCACCGCATTGCATCCTGGCCCCTGTGCCCGCACCTCATCTAAACCTCCTGGTTCCGTTGGCTGCACCCCGCATGAGCCTTCAGGTCCCAATGCCACCGTGTCACCTTCGAGCTCCTGTGCCCACACCTCTTCCAGCAACTCTTCTTATTTTTACAACGCGGATTGTTTGCCAAAGTCTACTCATTTCCCTCTGAATTACAACCTATCAGCACGACTTAACCACAGCTCCGGTTCAGCGACTCGATTGGGCCATTCCGAGTACATACCCCCGTACTGGTACTCTGTTGGTTCCTGAAATGGCCCTGAAAAAGGCCCTGTCGGTCGGGCCTGGTGTAGTGGAGACACGCATATACTGGGAAGGTCAGGTCAGAATAACCTGAAGTTTCAATAGTGGAAACGCGCCTAATGGTATCCTATCATGGTACTTCGCTGGAATTCACTAAGCTCATGAGAGCAACCTATTCTTCTACAAATGTGAACTGTTACATTTACTTATGTAACTCTTTGGGGAAAAATAACTTTTAGGAACAGGATTACTGTATCATACTTTTTACTTTTACTTCAATAAAAATATTAAGCAGTATCACTACTTTTACTTCAGTACAGTTTCTGGCTACTTTGTCCCCCACGAGTAACTTGATGGGTGGACTTCTTGTTTGTAAAAAATGTTCATTGTTTTAATGTTAATGGTTTTTGACCTGCTGAGACATTTGGAGGTTGAGTGAAGTGTATTTAATGGCTGCAAGTCTTAAAGTTTTTAGCACTGTTGTCTTGCAGAAAATCTAATTCAAATCCCAGACTGGGGTCTTTCTGCGTAGAGTTTACATGCTCTCCCTGTGCATGCATGGGATCTCTCTTGGTTCTCCGGCTTCCTCCCACAGTCCAAAAACATGCTTGATCTCTTTAAATTGATCTTAGGTCTAAGTGTGTGTCTCCTGTGATGGCCTGGCAAGCTGTCCATGGTGTACCTCGCCACTCGCCCAATTACCTCTAGGAAGGGGCACCACCACCCCACACTTACACATGTAACTGGGTATGGACAGTTAAACTTAATTCAATTCAGTTTATTTATATAGCGCTGATTCACAACAGATGTCATCTAAAGGCACTTTACAAGAAAAGTCATGTTAATACAATCATACAAACATTCCAATTAGTTTAAAGTTTTAGTTAGTTTCCTATTTAAGGAATCCCAGCAGATTGCATCGAGTCATTGACTTGAGGTTGCGTGCCATTGATGCAGACTTCCAACCACAGCAATCCCTCATACTGAGCAAGCATGTAACCACAGTGGAGGAAAAACTCCCCTTTAACAAGAAGAAACCTCCAGCAGCCATCGTAGCTAAGCAGATACCAGACAGTCAGTTTATCCTCCAGCAGTCTGAGCCTATAGCAGCATAACTACAGAGAAAGCTCAGGATGACCTAACCACTCTAACTATAAGCTTAATAAAAAAGGAAAGTTTGGCCTGGCCTTAAAAGTAGACAGAGTGTCTGGCTCACAGACTAAAACTGGGAGCTGGTTCCACGGAAGAGGAACCTGATAACTAAAAGATCTGCCTCCCATTCTGCTTTTAGAAATCCTAGGAACTACAACTAAACCTGCAGTCTCAGAGCGAAGTGCTCGGTTAGGAACATATGGAACAATCAGATCTCTAATGTATGATGGAGGTTGATTATCAAGGGCAGTATATGTAAGACGGAGAATCTTAAATTCAATTCTGGATTTAACAGGCAGCCAATGAAGGGAAGGTAAAACAGGAGAAGTGTGATCTCACTTTTTAATATTCATCAGAACTCTTGCTGCAATATTTTGGATCAATTGAAGACTTTTTATTACATTTTGTGGACTTCCTGATAGTAAAGCATTACAGTAGTCCAGCCTTGGACTAGTTTCTCAGCATCACTCCTAGAAAGGATGTTTCTAATTGTAGCAATATTCCAGAGGTGAAAGAAGGAAATCCTAGAAACCTGTTTAATATGGGATTCGAATGACATGTCTTGGTCAAAAATAATGGTTCTTTACGTTTTTACTGAAGGCTTATTTAATGCCATCCAGATGAAGTGATTGAGCTGTTTTTTTTTTTAGAGCTACTGGTCCAAAGACGGCAACTTCTGTCTTGTCAGAATTTAAGAGTAAAAAGCTTAGTCATCCATGTTTTTATATCTTCTAGACATGCCTGTAATCTACCTAACTGACTGGATTAATCAGGATTTATGGATAAATATAGTTGTGTATCATCGGTATAGCTGTGCAAATTTATCCCATGCTGATGATTCTACCAATTGGAAACATATATATAGTGAAAAGAATTGGTCCAAGCACAGAACCCTGTGGAACTCCACAGGTAACCCTTGAGTGTGAAGAAGATTTATCATTTACATGAACAAACTGGAATTTGTCAAACAAATATGATTTAAACCTGCCCAGTGCTATTCCTTTTATCCCTGCAACATGTACAAGCCTTTCTAAGAGAATATTGTGATCAACTGTGTCAAAAGCAGCACTGACATCTAACAAAACCAGAACAGACACAAGTCCATTATCTGAGTCCATTTGAAAACCAATAGTAACCTTCACCAGTGCTGTTTCAGTGCTATGATGAGCTCTAAAACCTGACTGAAACTCATCAAACAGGTCGTTACTGTTTATATGCTCACAAACTTGATTAGCAACTATTTTCTCAAGGATTCTGGATAAGAAAGGATGATTAGATATAGATCTGTAATTAACTAAGTCTTCTTGATCAAGGGAAGGCTTCTTAGTTAAAGGTTAAATTACAGCTATTTCAAATTCTGTTTGGTTCCTTGGGTGTTTGGGCTTTGAGTTTTAGTTAATTCATTCCCTTATTCAGTTTAAAATAGATTCCTTTCAATCTATTTCTTTGTGTTTTCTTGTGTTTCTTGAGTTTTTCCTTCCACTACATTTTCTCACCCTCGTGTGCTCTTATGTTTGGTTTCTCATGTTAGTGTTCATCCCTTATTTATTTTCTTAGGTTCCTACTGTTACTATTTCTTTAGTTCCCTTTTCTTCACTCTAGTGCTCTCCGGTTTCTCTTAGGGTTATAGTTAGTCCTTATTCCTCTTTAGTATAGTCCTCTGTCTAATTCTTATGTTTTGCTCTTGGCCTTCCTCTCCGTTTCTCTAGCCATTCTGCCTTCCATCCCAGCTACTAATTGTTTCCACCTGCTCTCTCCCGCTCACCTGCAACTGCTTCTCCTAATTAGCCCTTAGCCTTCTCCCTGCCACTTGTACACCTCCTCAGTATACTTAAGCCCTTCTCTGACAGTCACTACTCGCTGGTTCGTTGTCTAACTTCCCTGTTTGGTTCCTGTGCTCCCTTTTGTTACACTTCCCGATCCCCCGAGTCATGTAAATTCATGTTCCTTGTCATTAGTGATGGTGAGATGAAGCCCCATGAGGCATTGAACCATTTGAGCCAGTTGGTTCAAGAAAGGGTTCTGCTCACGGGGCTTAATGTGAACACAAGCCCCCCTACTGGCCAGGTACATAATCACAGGCAGTTGTAGCTCTCAGCCACTCAATGTGTGATGCATTAAAATAGTAAGTCTGTCATGGTTCTTGGGAATGAATATGAGTTCCAAAAAAAGAATTTCTCTACATAAAATATTACAAATAAAAATATTTTTGAATGTATTCTGACTGTAGATTATCCCAAAATGGTAGTATCATATGTTATGGAAGGTTGTGTAATAATGTTTTTCTGTCACTTGAGGCAAAAAGTATGGGCTTAAGCAGGCAGAGGAAAGTGATAATGCTTGTGGAACTAGGAAGAGGGCACTGAAAATTATTGTGTAACTTGGGCAATGATGTACAAAACAGGGAAAAAAATGTTTATTCAAAAATAGCAATTTCTCAACAGTTTTAGGTTTTAATCAATTCCTTTGTCTAGACACCACCTCACCAGCCTTCGAAAATACTCTTTCTCATGGCACATAAGATGCTGGCGTACACAAAAACACAAGTGCTAGACTATATGAATTGGGGTACTACAATTTTTGCTTTTCCCAATACTCCAGGGGGGTTTCCAGTCTGCTAATGTTTGGCTCCCAAACAGGGGAAATCCTCCTCTTCCTAGCTGACTCCATCCTCTCATTTATCCCTCTCTCTCCTAAATTAAGGTGACCAAATTTTTGATTTCTAAAAAAAAGAGGACACTTGGCCCAGTCCTGAAACACTGTCATGACTGTGACCAGACTTTTGATTTTACCATATTTAGAGCATGCATTCTCCATGTGGTTAGAATGAACAGTTTAATAAACAAACTTCAGATAGGCTTTCACGATTGCAAAAACGACTTTAAAATCTCTAGAAATTAGTTCATAATAGAAATAATTACTCTTCCGCATTATAAAATGTACCAGAAACAATAATAGTTTGCTTTACTGGACAAAAATTAAACAAAAATCGGAAATAACATTCTGAGAAAACAGGTATTATTTTCTCTTCAATGTAATAATAAAAGTAAAAAGCAGCAGTCTCAAAAACACAATAATGCCTGCTCCATTTTTTAGATCATCCTCATCCTCCTCAGTCAGTTTATAGTTTAATTATTATTATAGATTTCGTTTCCATGTGGACCTACTAGATCTTAGACCACTTTTGTCACACACAGAAACACATATGCCAGCTATGCCAGCTCTGTTTGTCTGTAAAGCTAAACTTAAGCTTTAATATCTTGTCGCAACAGTCGCAACACCGTGCGCGCAGCACGGCGAAGGGAAAAGTTGTGCAGCGCATCAAAGCCCGCTGTCTTACGTCTATGGTTCAGAAACATCCACGAAAGCTTCAATCGTTTTCAGTGAGAACGATAGATGCCTATTAGTCCCCTTAAAAACTATGAAAACCAGACATTTTCATCAATCTATGAAGTCCCCCCAGACGCCCTGGACAACGCGTGAAAAGTGGACATGTCCGGGGAAAACAGGATGGTTGGTCACCCTACCTAAATCTTATCTTTCTCTCCTCACTCTCCTAAATCTTCAAACTATCTGTCTCTATACTCTCAAAACTATCTCTTAACTAGGGTGACATCAGGTATATGGGACACTTTTTGGTTGATCGCAAGTAAACCATTTAAAATGCTAAACCTGGTGAAATTAATGAATTGTATAGCTTAATATGAGTCTTGGTAACATTACTGTGCAGAAAAGATATTGCCAATAAGATTAAATAAGATTTTAACCTTTAAAGGCTACAAGTCACCACTATCTGATCTGGGTAGAGGTTCAGGTAAAATGGGACAGTCGTTCAGGTAAAATGGGACAGGTAATGTGGTTTGAAGAATTGGCAACAAATTAAAGAATGAGAATGCAGTTTATTAGTTCATAAAGTCAGTTATCAATCAACAATTAATTATTTAGTTAATGAAGTCAGTTATCAATTAAACAAACATGTTTTCTTTAAAACACCCAAAGCCCAAGCACTTGTGTGTGGCACGTGCGCACATGTGTGTGGGGGGGCCTGTGTGTTCACACAAAAAGCTAATGTGCCAAAAGTTACAAGCTAATTAGCTAATGCTATTAGCACAAAATACAACAAATTCTCTGGTAATTTATCTAGCTTAACTTTCACACTATTTGTAATATCTCACAATGTGGCATAAAAGGGACATTTTCATGTGATTTCTGAACCTTGTGGCTTAAAATCATATCCATTAACATCAGCCAAAAGTGTCCCATTTTAGCTGAAACTTTTGTCCCAATTTGCCCTAAAGCACACCACATTAGCTAAAATCTGTTTTCCTTGAAAAAATAAATCATACTGCCTAATCATTTTGATATTAAGCTTAACCTAACACACAACAATATACATTTCATTCATGTTTTTTGTTATATTCACATTACTTTAGTTGCAATATCCTTATAATCACGACAAAATTGACATGTCGGGGTCTCACCTTCAATGTTTCGGAAGCACTGATTTTTTTAAAGCTTGGCTCCTCCCATCTCTGATATTTCAGACCAATAACAATGATTGTATATTACAAACAGCAACTGCAGTTTAAAGGTAGTAACATGCAGTTTAAAAGTAGTAACATGCATTTTTATTGGCTGCTGATATTTAAAGAGATAAAGGGTTGAAACCTTATTTGTCCCATTTTACCTGATGTCCCAAATTACCTGATGTCACCCTATATAAACGCTAACCAAACTCTCCTATCCAAACTCCAAACTGACTGCAACTCTCCTACACAAACCCACATTTTGAATGGAGCCTGAGGGGATTTAAATTGCTGTCAAACCACTCAGCAAACTCTGAACCGCTTCCCGAAGCAGTCACGTGGTACAGCCGGGCAGCGGGGCTTCAGACGTCATCGTTTTCGGCTCCCCCTTTAAATGAAGCAGGCCTCGATACGCGCTTTGCAGAAACGTCCCCTCCACTGCTCGACACACGCTTCGTAGCCTCAGCACACATCGTAACATCACTACTTGTTATTTTGTTTAATTAAATCAGTTTCCTTTTACTCTGCTGCATTTGGGTCCTCACTCTACACAAGCCATGAAAAGTTCCTGTGTTACGTATCCATTTACTAAGGATAGAGAGAAGTAATCATGTTTGGGAGGGTCCTAATGATTTATTTTTAATAGAATTAATTTTATTTATGAAGGATCCCATAAAGTCATCACTACTAAGAGCTGGGGGAATAGTTGGTTCAACAGAGCTATGACTCTGTCTAAGTTTGGCAACTGTACTGAAAAGATACCTACGATTGTTCTAATTCACCTCTAATAATGATGAACAATATGCTTTTCTAGCTTGTCGAAGGGTCTTTTTATACAGCAGTAGACTGTTTTTCCAGATTAAATGGGAATCCTCTCGGTGTTTAGAGGACTATTTTCTCTCCAATTTCCCAGTATTCTGCTTTAAACTACACTGCTCTGCATTAAACCAGGGAGTTGGCCTCCTAAGGCGAATTGCTTTCTTTTTTAAGGGGGCTACACTACCTAATGCCAAACGCAATGAGGAAGTAACGCAATCAACCAGACCATCAATTTCTGAAGGGTTAGAGATAGAATTGCTACCCCCCACTGTTACTGAGACACTGAGGGAAAATAAGAATGGAACAGATTCTTGTTACAGCATTGTCTGATTAAAGCTCTACTATAATGAAATTTTCTTTCAGATTCAAGATGGTCAGTTAAAGTAAATTTCAAAAAGTGGTCAGAGCCGGGTTATGTGGGAGGACTGTTATTTCTTCACACTCCATACCATGTCAGTACAAGGTCCAAAGTGTGTTGACCCGAGTGGGTGGGTCCCTGTACTTTTTGAGTAAAGCCAATTGAGTCTAAGATGGCATTAAAGGCTGCATTTAGGCTATCACTTTCAGTGTCCACATGAATATTGAAATCTCCCACTATCATGACCTTATCAGTATTTAATATTAAATCAGAAAAAAAATGTGAGATCTGATCCAAGAATTGAGAGTAAGGGCCTGGTGGATGATACATATGGAGGACTACGGGGGTCATTGGAAAAGCAATACAGCATTTTGACGAGGAGTGCTTAATTGTGAATTAAAAATATAGATTGCTAAATATAATTTCAAATTCAACAATTAATTTATTAAAAAAAAGACAAATTTGAAAAGCATTTTGTAATTACACATTTTAAATTGAAATACTAAAGAGGAATTGCAAATTGTATTAATTATTTGATTATTAAATACTGTGATTTGAAAACGTTTTTCAAATCCTATTTCAAAATGGAGAATTAAATAACACAATTAATAAATGAGATTCTAAATATCTTTCCTTTTCATACATTTAAAAAAGTTATTCCCAACCAATCACAGCTGCTCCTCGAACGTAACCAGCTCTCTCATTGGTTAGACAGGAGCTGTGCAGCTCGGCAAGGTCCACCCAAATATGGATGTCTAACCAATGAGAGAGCTGGTTACATTCGAGAAACAGCTGTGATTGGTTGAACTTGGATTTCAGTGTGCTCAGGGACCAGGAGGGTCACTCGAATGCTAAAAGGAGAGGGTAAACCATTAAGAAAATGCAATTGCAAAAATGATTTTAAAATGAGAGCTGGAAAGAGAAAACGGATGTAGAAAAGGGAATAACTTTTTTAAATGTATGAAATGGAAAGATATTTACAATCTCATTTATTAATTGTGTAAAAAACAGCAAGCAAAAAGCGCTTGGACAATCGATGATGCCAACACATATCTCTTATGGCATAAATGCTGTTTCTGAGTGTAAACCAAGGGGCAAACTCCGCCGCTCAGAATTGAGGCCATCCCGGAAGTAACAAAAATTGCAGTTCACCCCTCATCCGCTGGGGGCTGGCTCCAGAAAGGAGCAATTTCCCATTGACTCCCATGTTAAAAGGCCAACTTCACAGCAGAAATAAACCTGTTTACAGCCTGGTTCAAAAAACCATTTTAGGTTTATTAGGTCAGGTTTATCGTCATGACAACTCTGAGGGGGGTGAATTTTTTTCTAACTCATCCGTTTAGACATAATTGAATCTTGAAATTATGAATAATTAGGGGCGTGTCCTTTTGATTGACAGGTCTCGGATGAGCCGCCAGCGCTAAGGCTGGTGGCTAACGGTGGCTAGCAGCTTGCTGCCATAGACTCTGAACTTGAACATCAGTTCTATCCGCAAACTTTATTAGTGTTTAGATATAAATCGTGCACTTATTGGACAAATATGGCTTGCTGTGGTACTGATTGCACTAACAGACCGTCCAAGAAGTCTCTGCTACATTTTTTTCGGTAAGCAAAATAATATTTCTGTACATTATTTTGTAGATGAAGCTCCTCCAGCTAAGCTCTTTAATTAGCAAAGTAGCTAGTTAACCACGCTGGGAAACTACAAACTGAACAGGTTAAGATGTGCATTTAAGATAAGGCTGCTTGGTCGAACATGGGTTGAAATGATCACATTTCTTATTTACTTTACATGTTGATTTATTCAAACTTCACATAGTTTTAGTAAAAGCTAAGGGCAAACAGGGCTTCATGATTTTATTTGACAAAATTATTGAGTTGTGCTCATTTCACCCTCAAAATAACGTATTGATTGCTTCGGTCAAGACACACACACGCACATATATATATATATATATATATATATATATATATATATATATATATATATATATATATATATAAAATGTGTGTGTACCAGGACGTTATTTTGATGGTTTTAACATGTAAAGTAGATAAGAAATGTGATCATTTCATCCCGTCGACCAAGCAGCCTTATCTTAGAGGCCCATTTGTTTAGAAAAAAAATCATTTTTTTCCCAACTAACTCCAGATATATTTCATATTTTGTTGTCAGAGATTTTTTACTTTTTAAAAATTAATAAGAGTTGTCAGTTAAGGCATTAACCATTTCTGATATGCTGTCATATGGGATTCACCTTCATTGTTGTACTTTTATACATACAACCATAAGTGTTATGTCTGTGTGTTCATTTGTTTACAGCACGTTTGTCTTGTTGTGGTGAGCTGGTTTCCAACTAAGACGGGCAATGTTGAAATTTTAAGTTTTTAATATACATTGTTGTTTTTTTCTTACAGATTATATCAATCGCCTAAAACTACAGGAAGATCATAAGGAGAAGTACTTAACATTATATGTGCATCATCTTTAATGCCACTTCTTTCATATCGTTAGGTGCTGTCCGTTTTTGGTTTTTGATTAAATGAACAACAAATGAATGAAGTTTGTTTTTCTTTCACACAGATATTGTTTCCAATTCAGGAAAAAAAATCATAGTTTTGTAGCCGCATAAGAAGTATGATTTGGCTTTGTAATATTGCAGACACCAAGGTTTATTTTAATATTGAGATGTTGAAGGAATTGATCAAATTCAAAAGTGCAGTTGGCTGATCAATTACTTTGTTTTATTTTTTCCCTTGTTATATACTGTTGAAAGAATTTTCAGTCATTATAGAGAATAAAAAAATTATTTTTTTAAACACAAGATTCTATAAAAGAAAGGGACACAGATAAAAAAACAAGGGGGTGCCAGAAAGCAAAAGAGACTTATGTACAGTAAAATGGGGTCGGGGGGGGGGGGCAGAGTTGTCAACAGTGTTATGGCAACAGATGCAATTGTTGAAATAAAAAAACTACACCAACAATGCATTAGACATAACAATCAGGATTATATTTATACTTTTTGCTTTAACATCAATTGTTCAAAAGGACTGTCATGTCTAATGTGAGGATGCGTAAAGAAGGCAGGATTTAAACTAGGAATAAAAGAAGCCATAACACTGTTGACAAACCTGCTGGCCTTTTCTGTTTTTGCTGGGTTTACGCCTGCCCTCTATCAACGCCTTTGGGTGATGGAGGAGAAGATGATGGACATCTGAGGGTGGAGAAGGTAAAGCTGGTGCAGGTCCTCCATCATCATGTTCACCAACTGGACACTGCTGACCACGCCCATGCCATCTCCACCACAGCTGATGATGAGCACATGTAGAGCTGCTCTTCCTCCTTTCCACCGATGGTTTCTTCAGCTCTATCAGAACTATGTCAGACATAGCTGTCTCCAATGATCCAAATGGCTATGGAGAAAAAAACTAGCATAATGAATGGCAGTTGCACAGGTGTGGCTTATCGGTTGAAAGTACCATTAAAATTCTACATGAAGGGATGGAGACAGGTACTTACATTTTCTGCTTTGTTTGGCTGTTGTGGAGGACAGGCATGCAACCATTATGACCTGGTAAACAAAATCTATAAAAAGAAACACAAGTGTCTTACTAAAAGTGCAACTTATCCCTTCCCAGACCTCAATAAATGATTAGTAAAATTCATACATTGCAGAATTGACTAGGATCGAAATTAGTCATGTTAGATGTTGCTAATCTACAATAGCTGTGGGAACCGTTTTTTTAACTGGGACATCCTACATGGCAGTACAATCACTAACAATTAGGGTAAATACAAATAATATAAATATGTGAACTATCCTTACTAACTTAGCTTGATAATGTATCTCATGCATAGACTAAATAGATCTCATACACTATTAATAACTAAGTTAAAAATATTATTGAAAACTTGCATTAAGTTAATGATCATTTCATTTGAATAAATTATTTCAATTTAAATGTTAACTTACCGATTTAATATTTTATTTACATCCTGGATGGAGGAGGGTAGCAGAGTTGCTCTACTGCGGCTTTCAGGCTAAAGGCGCCCCAACCTCCGTTAGCTTCAGTTAGCTCCAGGACTAGCTCCTGGCTACATCGGCTCAGAGTGTCAATCATCCGCCCCCGCCCTCACAGCGCCACTCTCAGCTCCACCTCTTTGCCCATTTTTTTATTTTCTGGGAGTGACGAAACGCGTGACACAGACAAGATGGCGGCGGTGGGAACAGCCCATTTGGCTTAATTTTTTATTTTATTTTATTCAGAACATAACAAAAGGTACAAAAACACTACAAGTACAACCCAACATGCATGCTAACATCGAACTCGGACAGTCCAGAGGTTACAAAGTATACAATAAAATTAAAAACTAAAAATTAAAAGGTGTGTATCAGACTAAAACAAAAAATGCAGTTTCTTTAAAATTTTGCAGGTTTTTATAGCTAATGGGAGATTTATATTCTCAATAGTCTTGCAGTATAATTTAATATCCAAAGAAAAAAGATGAAAGCAGGGTTTTGAACCAGACCATTTACATTTATGGATATGAAATTTCCCCAAAAACAGAAAGAGTTGAACAGCAAAAATGAAGTTTTCAGACAGATCATTTTTTTCATAATACAACATCACATCATATGTGTTGATTTTAATATTAATCTTTAATTTAGCATTGAGATATTCCTCAAGATCAGCCCAAAACCTTTTTGCATAAAAACAGTGATAAAATAAATGAAAAATTGTTTCTTTACTTGACTGACAAAAAACACAAACCTCGTCTATATTTATTTTAAATAGTTTAAGAGTATCTTAAACAGGATAGATTTGATGCAAAATTTTAAATGACACTTCTTTAATTTTATTATTTACAAAGTATTTGTGAATAGTTGTGTTTGCCTTCTCCCAATTTAAGTCATTAACTGTTGAGCACCAAAATAATTTTGCAGCAGGTAAAACCGAATAGGAGATCTGCTTTCTTATATATTTATTTGTACATCCTTTTTTAGTTATATCTGTTTCACCAATAAAAATCTGATCAAGTACAGCGATATTACCAGTGAATGATATAGATTTTAAAATATGAAGTGTGCCTGATGATATTGCATCAAACACAATAGCGTACTCTTAAGGTGTCACAGGGAAATTAAATGTTTGTAGAAATTCTGTATATGTCATCAATAAACCATCTTTGTTAAATAATTGACCTACTAACAAAATACCTCTATCAAACCATGTACGAAAAAAAAGTGATTTATTTTTGTAAAGAATGTCCTTATTATTCCAAATAAAATATCTGTGTGGGCTAAAGTTATGTTTATAAATCAATAACCATGATGTGAGGGCCTGTTTATGAAATTCTGACAACTTTAAGGGAATTTTGACAATAGAAAAATTACACTTAAGTAGAAATTGTGTGCCACCAAAGCCCTTGAATAAATACGTCGGAAAAGCGTTCCAAATGCTATCAGGGTTTCTCAAGAATTCTAAAAGCCATTTAATTTTAAATGTATTATGTATGGTGTTGAAGTCTAACACTTCCAGACCACCTTGACTCCTTGACTTTTTCACTAACCGGTATTCCATAGAAGCTGGTGAAATTAAAATTTTTTAGTGGAAATAAAATGGATTTATTGGTATTCATTTTTAATCCTGACACTTCGCTAAATGCTTTTATACAATTTACCACAGTTCTTATTTGATTATGATCCTTTAAAAAAATAGCTGTATCGTCTGCTAGTTGGCAAAACAGCATGTATTCCCAGGAAAGGAGACAGTTTTATATGTGTGGCCATTGTCATAGCAACTAGCAACTAAGAGAAACAAAAATGGAGATACTGGGCAGCCTTGTCTTATACCACGTGATATTTTAAATCTTGCTGATGTTACCATTTTCAATTTTACAGAGCTAGAGCAGCCATTGTATAACGTTTGAATGGCATTATAGAAATACTTTCCAAAACCAAAAAAGGAAATAGATTTTAATATAAAGATATGTTCAATGGTGTCGAAAGCCTTAAAAAAAATCAATAAATAATATCAAACTATCATCTGGTAAGTGTTCACTATAATCTATCATATCTAATATTAACCGTATGTTATTGCTTATGTGTCCATTTGGCTTAATTTTTGCTCTTCAGAAACCAATGGGTGACGTCACTGAGGCTTCGTCCAGGAAGCCTCAGTGTATGTTATTAGGCTATAATGTATAGCCTAATAACATTAGGCTATACATTATAGTTACACTCTATTCTATATTAAGCTTAGGCTATATGATATTCTATGTAAGTTATATTATAGTTATATTCAGTATTAGGTTTTAGCTATATAATATATTGTTAAATAACATAGGTTATATATTATAGTTACTCTATTCTATATTAGGCTTAGGCTATATGATATTCTATGTAAGTTATATCATATTCAGTATTACCTTTAGCTATATATATATCTACAGCACGTCCAATCAGAAGTGTAGATATATCCTTCTATATTATTATACCATTTAATTGGAAGACTAAGCTACATTTATTTCCTTGTATTTTTATTGAGTGGGAAGGCACTCTGTTTGGGTGGGCATTGCCCACCCATAGAGCCGGCACGGTCTCCACGGTCATTCTGTGCAGTGCATTCAACCAAATCAGGGTGAAACAGTCTCACTCACAGGGCTATACCACAATCGACATCCACACAATGACATAAACACCTCAATTTGGATAGAACAGGTTAAATACATTTTGGGAAACGATTATTTACTATGAGTGAACCCTGCTCGCTTGCAACTGCTAACATTACTTAACTTCTGCTAGTAAAGGCTATTGGTCAAACAGCTTCTAGCCTATTCATTAGTAGCAACAAGGCTATAAAGAAAACTGAACACTTACTAGTCACTGACAAACAAATGGTCGAATTCAAGAGCCACTCAAGGATTATTATGGCAAAGTCATTAATTCGTCTGAAACATACCAGCTTTGCCAAAGTAGTGGGCCACTAAGTCATTACCATGCCAACATTTGACTAGCTTGTGCTAGTTCACGCCTAGCTAGCTATAACGTCAATTCACCTGCAGCACTCGTTGATGCCTGATTTTGGAATAAATCCGTAATTTCGAGCACTTTGATGCATCCTCCTCCAGCATCCGCTTCTTCATCATTCTGGCCTTTTCGCCCCCTCCTTTCTCCTTTCTCTTCTTGCCATCCATGGGTAAAACGTTAAAACGTTAGCAAAAAACCATGCAGTCCACTGCCAAACAATTTACTTAGTTTTCCTCGAACTTGCTGCAACTAGCTGTAATTTGCTCCATTCTACATTAGATAGATAGATAGATAGATAGATAGATAGATAGATAGATAGATAGATAGATAGATAGATAGATAGATAGATAGATAGATAGATAGATAGATAGATAGATAGATAGATAGATAGATAGATAGATAGATAGATAGATAGATAGATAGATAGATAGATAGATAGATAGATAGATAGATACTTTATATTTTTTTATTTGTGACCATGAATGTTCAGCAAGATAAGACCATGACTAAGATATAGAAAAGACCCGGTCGTTCCGACTGCCACTCTACCTCTGACGACGACTATGATGAGACATAATATGACAAGCACACGAAGTTGACACAACAATCCAACAAGGACAAGAGAGACTGACAAGCATGACAAGCACACGAAGTTGATACAACAATCCAACAAAGACAAGAGAGACTGACAAGCAACAAGGAAAAAACACGATATCACAACATTATGAGGATGTAATCAAGGCTAACTTATCTTAAAGAGCAACTCATCCCCTTCCAGAGTCCTACTCCACCTACATTTGCTGTTTGAAAAATGCGGCAAAAGGAGGCATTGCCTGGCACGGGGTGGATTGCTGGGCAGTGTCAACACTTCCTACCTATTCCAACTCCAACTCGCTATGGAGGCATTGCCGAGACTGGGCTTGTTTTATACTCCACAGTGGTAGGATGGCTGACGTCAGAAATACAGGCTGATGTTAGTAATCCAAGCTGAACTGGTAAAAATACCCAATTCAAATTCAAGTGCAGTGTAAAGTTTTAACCTGAAGAAGGCACTCCACTAACGCTTTTTGGTACAACATTTATATTTTTACTAAAATACCAAAATTAATGACCAGACATGTAGACAGCACTATTAGACAATCTTTTATACAGTTTATCAGCAAAAAAAAGTTGATTTAGGGGTGAGTTGCACTTTAAACAAAACACGCCTTTATGAAGTTTTTGTTCAATTCAATTCAGTTTATTTATATATTGCCAATTCACAACACGTCATCTCAAGGCACTTTACTAGAAAAGTCTTTTTAATCCAATCATACACATATTCCAATTAATCTTTCAGTTCATTATTCCAGCCAGTGTAAAAGGTTTCTATGTAAGGAATCCCAGCAGATTGCATTGACAAAGTCATTGACTTTCACTCCTCCAGAAAGAACATGTAATGACTATGGACAGTCTGTGTTGTTGACTTCACAGCAATCCCTCATACTGAGCAAGCATGTAGCAACAGCAGAGAGAAAAAACTCCCCTTTAACAGGAAGAAACTTCCAGCAACCAGAACCTGGCTCAGTACTAGCGACCATCTAACACAACCAACTGGGGGTTTAAGAAGACAGAGCAGACACACAAAAAGAACTGAAGAACTGAAATAAGAGTACTTTATGTGTGAAAGAAAGTACAAAGTTGATAACAGGAGAGGGAGAACGATCAGTTACTGGGAGCATATTCCCAGTCAATGCCCCGATGCCAAAGGCATCACAGCCAAGCAGAACAGACCAGGTGTAGCTTCTATGAAGAGAAAACAATGGACAAAAACAAAGTTTTTCATGTTAACCCTTTCAAGATTTATAGGTAATCTGCCATCATGTATTATAATTACGGGTACTCCTGAGGGTCTCATATTGCTACCATTTTTTTAAAGGAGAGGTAATGAGACTTAAAGTGGAACTGAACCCAATGAAAAATCCTAACCCCGCCCCCAGACAACATTTGAAAAATTCTACAAAGTGGGCAGTGCCAGGAGGCAACGAGGGGCGTGGCCAAGTGTGGAGGACGCACGGAGGGGGGAATGTGGGGGTGTGTTCAGCAGGACAATGAGAGCTGACTGAAACATGGACAGTGACCGAAGCAACGTTGGCAGTTTTGCGACTGATTGATCTGATCGACGTTCCTCTGTTTTGAACGTTAGCCTATGTTAGCATTACCACTCAGAGACTGGACTCCTCTTGTCTCCCTCTGCCTCAGGCAGCGCTGACTCAGCGCCCTGAGCCAGCGCTGCCCGAGGCTGGCGCTGCTGCTGAGGCAGGGGGAGACAGGATGGGTCCAGTCTCTGAGTGGTAATGCTAAGATCAGAGATGGGGACTCGAGTTTGAGACTCCGAATCGAGTGCGACTGAAGTCGCACAAACAGTGACTTCATACTTGACTTGAGACTTGTCCTTGAAAGACTTCAGACTTGACTCGGACTTGAACTGCAGGACTCGTGAACAATGTTTATTTTTAGGAAACAACTGATCAGTGTTTCCCACACATAGACGAATCTGTGGCGGCCAAAAAAATAAAAAAATAAAATCAACACTGACCGTCACATATTGCGTTTCGTTTTTCTTTTTTACGCTATTTAAAACACGCAGCATATTCGATTAGCTGCATTTCTTTTCCATGCTCTCTCTTCGTCTTTCTGTCACTCTCGCGTCTCTCTCTCTCTCTCTCTCTCTCTCTCTCTCTCTCTCTCTCACACACACACACACCCTCCCCTCCGTGCACAGCACATCTGTCTGGATCACCTGTGGAGCCGTGGCCTATTTGGTGCAGAGAAGACGGCTGGCGAAAGGTTGGTATCTCGTGAACACTTTTAACACACAATCACATATGAAAAAGTGCTATAAAATATTTTATATTCTGAATACAATAGTTTCAGTGTGTTGATGTAACTGTAGGTCCTGACGCTTAGCAAACAAGCGATTGCGCCTTCTTTAGAAGATTAACTATAGTCGCAAGTTTGCTGTAAAATATAGGGTGTTAATGGGTTAAATTAATGTAATACAGTGTGTGTAACCAATTATTAACTTTTTTTAAAACTTATTAACCTTTAGGAATTAGGATATCCCTTTAGGAATCCTTGGTCTGTACTGTACTGTGTGTTCATGCTACAAGGCAAAATACAGATATTAACTTAAGAGTAAACCATTTTTGGTGTTTTGGTCATGTTGCAAAACTAATTATATATCAAAATCGAAGCTGATACTGTATGCCAGTGTTTCTCAAGCTTTTTTTTATCATTCCCCACTTTGGACAAAGGAGCATACACAAGCCCCCCCATGCTTTTATCACCCCAACAGAATGGTGACCACGCCTGATTTTTAAAGTGTTTTATTTATTTAAATAGCCGAGTTAGTCTACAAGTTTTTAAGGGTATAAAATAGTTGGAAAAAGGGGTTGCGCACTGGTATAAAACCGGCTCAGAAATATATGCTGTCAATATATGCAATATATGCTCACAGTTGGAGAAAATGAAAGTTGTAGTTTTATTAAATTTACAAAGCTTTCAAAAGTACAAAATAAATAATAATAATAAAATAAATAAAGAGCAAGATACTCATCCCTGTATTTCCTCCGTGGTTGACCGTGTGACTTCTCTTACTCTAAAACGTTCCCTGATCTTTTTAGATATTTGTACATTTTGTAGATGGAATCTCTGATAATGCGGCTACTTCAGCTCGTTTTGTCCTGCTGCGATATATTCTGACGTCAAACTCCCAGCCCGATGTTCGAGGTCCCGGTTCTGTTTACAGTGATGATCACAATTGCTAATTTATTTGGGTGTCTTTAATTTTGTGAAAGGGTGGAGTTGGTTGATTTAATTTACAGTGCAGTGAAACATTCACAACGACAGAATCTAGGGGGGGGGGAACTATTTAAATCCCATTGATGTCACGCCCCACCTGCAATACCTCTGCGCAATCCAACTCCAAACTCGCCACGGGGCGAGTGTGTCTGCGAGATGGTTTTATACCCAAATCAACGGGGCGTGTCTGTGAGATCATGCCTGTGACGTAAAGAGTGGAAAAGCTGTACCGCTCTCCGCCAATCACAAAATTCAAATGCAGTAGCCACAGTTCAACCCTAAGAGGGCAGCACTAAGACGTTTTTAGACCAAAAAGTTTAGAATTAAACAAGTTCACACGAAAATGTAAAAAAAATCCCCAGAAACTGAAAGATTGCATTGGTAAAGACCCTTTTATACAGTTTAGAAGCAAAACAGAAGTTGTTTTGGGGTTTAGTTACTCTTTAAGTTATTCACAATATGTATTAACTCATACCTATCTCAGCTTCTTGTCCTTCATAACATCCCTTTTGGATGTTTGTCACTCCTTACCCCAGTTTATGATAAAAGCATAAAAACTCCTGAAATTCTCTTATAACTTTTGTTTTTTGCGGTTTCCATTTTTATGTCTACTTATTAGATTTCTAGACCTCTTTTTAAATGCTCTGCTCTTGGTTCGGAAGCACCCTTCATACATACATGTCATTATTTGCCTGTCATACAATCCTGGTGCAGTTTCTCACTAGTACTGTATTCATTTATCTCTGCAGTGCACCACACTGGGCAGGTCTGGTCTCCGCCTCCCTGCACGTTTCTGAGACTGCACCACACTGTGCTTCGCTTTCACTCAGAATCGGTGAAGCTGCAGCGCTCCCGCCGTAGTCCTCGGTGAACAGCGATGTTTTCCTGCAGAGCAGCTTGGCAGAGGTGTGGGCCTCTGGCTCGGAGAGCAGCCTACAGGTTGCCCCTTGACGGTGAGTTTTCAGAGAGCAGCCTTAGATGTCTGCCTTCTCTTCACAGTGTGCATGTGTTGTAACGTCGGCCCTCTTTCGTTGTAGATATAAAAGGACACACTGTCCTCATGTGAATGTCTCTACATGGCTACAAAGCAATGACTCAGGCTGTTACATGAGGCTCAGAATGGATTTTTGGCTTCATTTTAAATGTCACTATAATTTAGAGGATAATGTGACGGTTGGTGTGGAATGTTGACTGATATTTAAGTGTCTTTCTATATGACAGGATGATATTAGTCATTCCCACAGTTTGTAATTAATACTAGAACGATAGAACGTGTCCATGTTTGATGGAGCAGCGCTTAGTCCGTTTCAGCAGTTGTTCTTATCGGACCAGCTGCTAGCATGGCCCTGTATGGGATACACTGACCTCTGTTGAGCGTCACTATTTCTGCGCGTTAAGCACAGCAGCTTCTTTCAATATGACCTTCATGAATGTGTGGGTAAACGTAAAAACATGGTTGCCGCTGTCAGTCACGTGGTGTGCGCGTGTGACAGTGAGTGAACAAATGTGAGCGCGCGGCGCTTAAGGAAGGTCAGCTTCTGACCTCAGCTCTGCTTTAAAGGCTTCATAATGACTTACTACAACCAGCAAAAATATACCGCAATCAACATTTACCTATTTATGTGACGTTTTCACTTAGCCTCCCACTCACTCACCTTGTGTTCAAACAGCTGCCCCTTCACCTGACAGATCCTTCTAACCTTGTCCAATCCAAATACAAGCGAAATAAGCTAATTTATTATCACTTTTCAAACACTACAACATAGAAACAGGCAGTAAATGATGACACCTAACAACATGGTAGCATGAGAAGTCTTATTCTGGGTTAACCTGTGGAAATATTACCTAGGTAAAGAACTACTTTATAAAACCAAAAGTGACCCCTGGGCTGTAGTTGGTTTAGCTCTTTTCTTTAATGTCCTCTCACTTAAACAGAGGAGGGTATGGCAGGCAAATCCTGTGACTTTCTAACCTGTCTTCCCTACAGTGTTTAGAATGTTCACCCCTCCTCCTTCTCCTACTGCTATAGACCTGAGCCGATTAGAGAGTATAAATAACAGGTTTGGGAGGTCATTTGCCAGCATGCATGATTAGCTCTAGATAGCTGAGCACATTAATACCTTTAACACTGGACAGCAGGGCCGGCCCGTGGCATAGACAGTATAGGCAAATGCTAAGGGCGCTGTTTGCCCTGGGGGCGCCAGAGTTGCGTTAAAGAACTTTCCACTTTAATTGTACTTCATTGTCACTGTGCAACGATAGGATTAATAGTAGGATTTACATGGCATTGACTGTCTTATAAATTTTTACCATAATGCGACCAGGGGGGACTTGTAGGGATCACACATACTTTTAGCTCACGGTGCAGAACAAAACATGAGGAGCCACAAAGCAGGATGGGAAACCACCTCCACCAATCAGACTTCTTATACCCGCCATTCGGTTTTGTTTTTACTGTTTAAAAAAAAAGTTAATATGTCAAAGCGTCCCAAATTATCTGGTGCCCAGGGGAGGAAAAAAAGAAAAGAAGAGGAGGAAAAACATGCCAAAGACAAAGGTAATGTTACAGTAAAGATGATGTTAATGATATCATTTTGATGTTACAGAACAATGATCAATAATGCCATTAGCATACATGGTTAGCTAATCTATAAATAGCCAGTGCTATCTGCTAGTTCTAACCAAAATATTAACAGTCAATGGTTCTAACAGATAAGCCTAGTGCTATTATTATGGAAAATAGTACTATGAGTACCTTCCTCGGACAAATGTGTAAATATTAGATCTAATCAGCAGGTGTATTAATGTTATTTTCATTGGCATCATTATCTCACGTTTTCCCAGCTTGTAATAATCAATCAAAATACCATTAATAATCATAATAATAATTCCATAGTTGTAACGGCAGCTGTTAACTGTGTTACAGCTCATATTGTCTATAAAGTGTGTTTATCATGTTAAACTTTACACCTGTGTTAAAGTTCACATCATTAATGTTAGAGCATAACTTATCCTTCCCACATGCAATATTATACTGCAGTTTACTGATTCTTTTGCATTCTGCTAATTAGAATTTCATTGTAATGACAATAAAATGTAAATTATTACTAACATGAATTACTAATATAATTTGTATCTGAAAAAATACATTGTATACACTATAGTCTACATCATGTATTTATCTCTAGGTTTCTCATTTATATCATTTCATTTTATTGTATTTTTTAAATCATGTGTTTATTATTAGACTGGTGTCACATACTCCTCTTCTGTCTTCAGATGTGCTGCTGAGGTTTCTCAGTCCCACCCTTGCCAATCCCTCTGTTGCCTCCACCTCAGCAGCACAAACCAGCAGTGATGCAGCAGCATCAAGTGGACCTTCTGTTGCTCCAATAGACCAAGCTGACTGGCTTTGAATGTGCAATTGTTTTATTTAAATAAAAGAATGTCTAAAACAAAGCTATTAAGTTTCTTGTGAGTATATGTACACTAGCAGTGCAAGTACTGTACTGCGATTCAAGGGGGCGCCAATTAAAATCTTGCCTAGGGAACCAGATTGGTTAGGGCCAGGCCTGCTGGACAGGACCATGTTCCAGACCTGGGCTTCTACTGCAGCAGCAGGTTAATCGTTTTAGCTATGTATAGGGTTTTTAAGAATAAAGTAGGGAGGCGAAGGAAGCACTAAAGATAAATATCTGCTTACTCTTAATGACGCAAAACTAAAAACCAAATGAAAAAGAATAGTAAAAAAATATTTAAAACAAATTAATATCCATATTTGCAAAACTACTTATTCAGAATTTCCCTTATTTCCAGCTGCTATAGATGCTGTTTTCTAAGTTAATTTTTGGAAAACTGAGATTACTCTGTTCCTTTTTGTCTCAGTAATTCCATCAGGGAATGACATGCTGAGTCAAACTTAACGTGAAGGTTTTCAACTGCCATATCTTGACATTTCTTCACAGGACAGTGAAAAATAGTCATCGATCTTTCTGTGAAAGTTAAGTAAAGGTTTGGGAGGCGTATTTTGGGCATCTGAATCTAATCAGAGCAAAATGCCTGATGATGAACTAGCAGAGCCCTGTAAGGGACTTTGGCACAAATCCGTTTCACATTAACAGAGCTTAAGCTTAGGGCTTTCCCCACATTATTCCTGCCCTGCTGGAGCTTCACAAAGCCATAGAGTCAGCAGGAGCCTGACTTGTGAGGGGATGACTGAGCAGTCTGGGAGCTCCTACCATGTACAGAAGGCTTCAAGTGATGGTGTTTGACTAAACAATAATCACTGATTTGCTGATGGCCAGAATCTAATATGCAACATCTTTTCCCTTCCAGGTGTGCAGCGGCGGCCCATGTCGTCGGTCCCTGGGGGTTCTGGGGAGAATATCCTGTACACAGTGCTGTGTGGTGGAGCCCTGGTCGGTGCTCTGTCTTACGTAGGTTATCTGCTCTCCATCAGTGGTTGTCAGTAAGAATTGAAATCTGAACTGTCTCTCTCACTTAAATGTTCTCCTTCTATAACAGGGTTATATGACTGTGACCTCAGATCATGATAGGTTCAATGAGCGCATCGGTGAAATTAGAGCCAGACCCAAGACGGATTGGACACCTAAACCCTGGCCACCTAAAGGCAAGTCCTGCCTTCCACATTAAGCTTCTCATGTGGTCTTACCTTTGCAGTCAAAATTAAAACAATAATTATTAGTAACATTTCATCCGGATTACTTTTGTGCAACATAGTTTAAGACAGTGGTTCCCAAAGTGGGGAGTGCACCCCCTGGGAGGGGGGCAGTATGAATGGATGAAAATGAAATGCTAATACAACGGACAGAAGATAGAACCTTGTCAAATAAGCTTCTAAACCAACTTCCTTCCAAGAGTAGGTAATATGACAAAGCATATCATTGCCTTTGGTTTTGTTACACTAAACACCTGCAAATGCTCAACTGACCTCATATAAAGTTTTGTATAGTGGCACAGTGTAAAGAACAACATAGAACTGTGGAGGATTATATACTTCCCAGCACTATGGACATGGTTCCATCTATGATTCATAACAGAGGCCAGTGTTATTGGTCTTATAATACCATCAGCAGGCGCTTTATGAGATATCAACGGACATATAGGGCCTTAGTAGAGATCTGCACAGATGGGCAATGACTATAGGTGGGAAACTAGGAGGGCTGCACGGATTCATGAGGCACGTCTCCCCCAATTACATCGCGACGCATTGCCGTCTAAACAGCCGAGTCCTGATGTCCAGCCGAATGATGTAATGATTGATGTCTTTGGCGCAGTCAGATACATGTAAACACAATCTGTCAAAGCCCCGATTTTTGCAGTACTGTGCAAGAAAATGGGTTCTGACATACAGCTGTTCTGTTTCACAGCGAGTCCCGATAACTCATGTGGGAAGGTGATGTCCAGGGTTTTTAAACTGCGAGATGAGAGTTGCATCTTTTTGAACGAAGATAGCAGTAGATACTAAAGATAATAAAAGTAAGTTGCACTAAAACCATTATTGCTAGGGATATAAGATTATCGATACGCTGATATATCTCGATATTTTATGTCAGGGTATTGTATCGATATTCAAAAGCAATGTAGACATTTTTTATTTATTTTTTAGACTTTGAATGGAACTATTATATGATGACACCCCCACGTTCCCCCCTCCGCTATAATTTTTAAAAATTAAAAGTATGACTGTTAGTTGGTGGCTGTTTACACCTTCATCGTTCCAGTGGATCAACTTGATCTAGTAATAAAACTGGATGTGTGTTATCAAAGTTCTTTAATAAAAGAGATGAGAGAGATTCCTTCAGATACTCAGAGGTTTTAATACAGACTTGGTTGATCAAACAAGGAGGTACAGCGTTAACAGAGAAAATATGCGATACTGACCTACCTTCCAAAACAAGACACAGGATTATATACGTTCAGTAATCATGAGCCTATCACCTATGGTATTACAAACAAGCATTTCTCAGTCGGTAAACATTTGACTCATAAGGCGTAGAAGATTTGATATAGAAGCATAATCAATGTAAGTCAGGACGTTCTTAGACGTATAGGAGAGTTGCCATGCCAACCCAGGCTGTAAGAGTCTGAATCAGCAGGTTTGTCCTGACCTAAATTCATACAGTGTCACATAATCAGATTGGTCACCATATCATAAAGAAAAGACACATAGTAACTATCAGTAACTATCAGTATGTGAACTACACAGAACAGAACATTACATTTCTTCCTGTCGGCTCCGTAACCCATGTTCTCGGCAACTCGCTTCTTACTCAGAAAGGTGGGGGCGCCGAACTCCAAAACCCCGGCGGGAAGTGTTTCAAAATAAGACCCAGAACTGAGAGGCAGAGAGTAAAATAACACACACACAACAGATATCTGTTTCACACTGGACGCACCTGCAGATGGGAGCCAGAAAAGATCTGACTCGCTTCTCTACAAGGGTGTACCATTTTTATTAAAGAAGAACAAAGAAAATATCACATGACTCATCTCCCCTCCCCTACATCTTAACAGGTCAAACATTTTCTCCAGGTCTCCTGACCTGGTTTTATAGCCGTACCATGAACTAGAGTTATAACCCATCCTCCCTGCTTTTAGTTCCTATCTTTGCCCAAGAGTTTTATTACTTAAAACCTTACCCCCATAAAATACTGGTAAACAGTCATGTTTTACTACCCTGAATAATATAACCAGGCCTATTTACCTCTAAACGCTTACTAAAGATATATTTAAAACATATGTACTGCATAATAAAAAATAGCCCCAAAAAAGTAGAATACAACAAATCCCTCTTTCAATCTATTTTCAAATAGATTGATCACTCCTCTGTACTTCTCCTTCAGGCTCCATGTGAGGGAGTAACAGATATTGACCTTGCATATTATCACCAACAGCTTTTTCAATACACTTTGTGAGCAATGAACGTATACAAGGAATACAGCAACATCCACATAACACCATAGTTGACACAAATACTGCTAAAGAAACCATTATAGACATTGCCAGAGTCTTCCATTTACCAAACATATTATTTAACAAATCGTCCCACATTGAGGTATCTACACCTGATTGTTCTTTTAGCCTATTTGAAAGTATTCTGAGTCCTTCTACTGCCCTAGTTAATTTACCGTCTGCATTAGTATTATTAGCTAATTTTTGTACATTATAGTGTATATAGTTTATTCTATCCACATTCTTGTTCAGGGTACACCACCAACAAATACTTGATTCCCATCCTGCTGAGATCTGATTAACTAATTTATATTCGTCTGGAACACCTCTAGGAACTCCAATGGCATCAATATAAGTTGGATCATCTTCATGGCCTAAGTCCCTCTTTCTAACATGATTATTCAAAGTGAGAAGAGTCTGGTCTCCTGTGGGATCATAAGTAAATATTGCTACTGGCATAATTAATGTAACAGGTGCACACAATCCTGTCCAATTACTAGGTAAAATGGAGCGGAGGATTTTTCCTTCACACCACCACCAGATATCAGCACGAGCCTGAAAAGATTTAAGGAAAGTTTGGATTGAATTACAATATGTAATGTTGACTGAACCCACTAGTTTATTTCCAGGCTTACCATTTTTGAAACAAGTAAAATTATTTGGAGCTACATTACTATCAAAGAAGGGTGGGGTAGCTCTGTTATCAGCTATAGGGAATAATTTTTCCCAGTTACTACAATCTTTTACTGGATTTTCACTAGATAGCAGGGAAACCAGACAAGTTGTGTTGAGCTCAAAAGGTGCAGGGACCACCTTGAGAACAGGTCGGGCTCCCATGCACACAACACAGTCCTGTCTCGCTTCTTGTCCTGCATGTTCTACCATAAGCAACCAATTATTAGTGGAGCCTACCACACCTGTCATCATTTCAAAGTAATCGTCCACAGATGGTTCTTCTTTAATTATACTACCTCTTGCTGCTGAGGCCTGATTTTGACTTACTGAGGTGGAAACATTAAGAGAGTCTTGACATATTGTAATAGGAAATTGAACATCTTTTCCCCCTTTATAAACCCAAATTATAAAGAGAGTACAACCTTCCCCCTTCTGGAGATATTTTAAGGGGAGGAGATCACTCTTAGTTAAATTAACCGTAAGAAGTAATTTATCTGCAGTCTTATCCAATTTAACCAAGGGACGCATGTGTTTTGCAACAGCTGTAGTGGTGTACCTTCTCCAGTCATATCCTAGGGGATCAGCAATTAAAGTGGACCAACTAGTATCTTTTTGATCATTTGTTATGTACCACAAGGGGTAGGTTTTATATTTACTTGCTTGTTGTCCCTTATAAACCAATGTATTTAAGGGAATAGTAATCACTGCAGATCGTCCTTTTGATATACAAAATTGAGAAAATCCATGATGTGCCTCGGAAGTGCCGCACCGTGAAGAGGGAGATGGTTTAGCCATTAAGTTTCTTCTCTGTCTAATTGAGTGAACTCCAACCTGCGTTTGATTTGTAGAACTATTATAGGGCCATTCACCACAACAGTAAAAGATAATATTGACCAATAACACAATGCAAAAACCTGTGGCGCACAGCACCTTCTTATTTCCCCAAAGATGCATATTTCTGTCTGTGGTGTGATCCTATGTTTATTTTATCCAAAAAAGAAGGGTGTCTGTTTTTCTTTATCTTTACCTTTAAGCAATATATATATATATATTTTTTAATTTATTATTATTGTTTTTTATGTTTTAACCTAATTCTCAATATTCTTTTAGTACAAAGCAAACTCTAGCAATTGTCACCAACCCCAACAACATCCTACAAAAACCACATCATAATGAAAAAAAGAATAAGTAAAACAAAAATTAGTAGTCAGTCAACCTGATTATAATTTAAACACCCCTTAAAATGTTTTAGCTTATTAATAAAAAGTTTTATGAAACCGTAAAAACTGAATATTAAGAAAAAATCCTACAAATTAACTGCTTAAAAATTATTTGACACCCTCTTAGGCAGTGTCTAACAATCTGCACCTGTAAATAAAAATTGGTTAAACAACCTGTAAAATACAAAAAATGATTAATAAGTGTTCAGTCTTTATTATTTTATTCTCTAGTCTTCGCTCTTGTTTATTTCTCTGGCAGCAGGCAGCTACAAGAGTGATGAAATGATTCAGTACAGTGGACTCTTTATTTTTCCCAATGTTACTGTCATTTATGCAGATCGCCCTCACTGAAATGACAGTTACTTCATTAACTGAACATTTCCCCCAGTAAACACAAATGCACAGACAGGCCCCGCCTCCAATAGCTTCCCCCACCGATTGTGAGGTGGTTAAAACCTGCTGTGAAATGTGTTAAATTTCTTGCGATCTTTTCTCTTTGGTATAATCCCTCTTCGAGAAAAGCAAGTCCAAATTGCTTATCTCGCCCAATTTTGGCACATATAGATTACACTGGATGATTACAGCAACCCCAACCAATCTTCTGGGTGGGCCAGGCCCCGCCTCCTGGCTTCGGCAGTCGACACCGCCTAGTCAGAACCGACACCACCCACTGCAAAGAGATTCCCCCAGGTCAGCAGAGAGCTGCTGCAGCGTGAGGGACAGGAGGGGGGTCGGGGGCAGGAGCACACTGGGACCAGTGAAACCAAGTAGAACCCTTTCCCCGCAGCTGGACAGCATGGGTTGTACGAGCAGCAACCTGGAACGGGCCAGACCACCTGGGCTCCTGCCACTTTCTCTTATACACCTTCAGCCAAACTCGCCCAGCCTCGGAAGCAGACACCGCAGGTCCCTGCACGTCACGGGGAGCCGGAAGGAAGGAGGAGACCAGGCCCTTCAGCTGCTGATGATCACTGCGAGGGTCCGGGTCAGGGTGCGGTGAAACCTGTGGTTCTCTGCCAGCCCACGGATCAGGGAGTTGCAGAATGATGGCAGATACGTCAGCCATCTTCCATGGTTTGTAAATTACTGAACCATCCGATGCTCCCACTAAAGGAAGCATTAAATCAGGGCCCCCACATGCCCCCAGTGGTAACTTAGATCTGGTATTCTTAAATGGCCCCTCACTCTCCTCGTCCACCAACGTCTGCACATTGTCAACCTGTACAACTGCTGCACATTCATCACGTTGACTGGGGCTGGCACTCCCTGGAAGGTCTGGAGCTTGCCCCCGTACCACAGATGCTAATCTTTCCTGATCCTGCAGCACCTCATCCATCTGTCGCTGAACTTTAGTTAACCTGTGTTCGTGCTGCTCCATCTCGTCCATCAATTTAGCATTATACGCCAAGAACAATTTATCAGTGTCCTGTTCTGCTTTGTTGCTAACTAATTTTAGTAGCTGTCGCTCTTCCTCCCCAGTGTGTTCAACAATCCCTTTACCGGTGACTTCAAAACGCAATTTATAATCTTGTCCCTCATCTTTTACCTTTAGATCACCCTTTGGTTTATTAGTCAATGGTTAATGGGCTACAGACCTCTGTGGGAGGCCACTCCAGTGCAACACTGCACTGCTTGAAGGAAGGGGGGGAGTAGGAGAGGTGCCCATCGGGGGTGGCGCACAAGGAGATGGTGAACTCTGTGCGGCACCCTGTGTGCTTTGAAGTACAATCTGGCCATTGTCTGTCTCCAACCCCCATGAAATATGTGTTTGACCAGAGGTCGTCAACATGGGGTACATGGGCTGGTACGGGGGAGGAGTATGGTCTGCCGAAAAACTACTTTCTGCAGTAACACACAAATGATCAATACCCTGTCCCGTTAAACCCAATGTTTTCCACATTTTCTCAGCTTTTAAGTGTCTCGTTTTAGCACCAGTGATGCTCCTTGCTGTTTTAGCCTTATCTGCAAAACGCTTTCCTTCCTCAAAACACATCTGTGAGAGACTCCGCTTATCATCCCCTCGGGCGCCATGACGAGCCCACATGGCCGTCATAATGCCCTGGAACTGGTTTTTATCTTTTTTACCGGGCTTATCAACTAAAACAGAATATAGTTTAGAAGTGTATACTAACAATTGGGCATCTAAAGTGCGCCACTCCTGTCCCTGTGGAGCAGGGAGTAATTTATATTCGGCTGCCATTGAAAATTCGTAACAAAATCCAAAATGGATTAAAATTTAACAAGGTAGGTTATTTGTATTAACTCTGTAAATTATTTATTTTAATAGATAAACTATCAATTCGTAGGCCCAAATTTATCCCAATATTAATGCAGTTAACAGTAAAGGCAGGCACAGTTTTTATTTATTTAATTTTCAGTTATTTCTTTTTATAGTGAAGGGGTTTATGTATTATTTAGTCATGCAACATTAACCTTAATAATGTTTTAGGCAAAGCCGAAACGAAGGAAAGTTAAAAAGGTTTATAAAGCACTGTTTATCTTATCATTAATTTTTTTATATACGGAGATAATTGCTGTTTCGTCTAAAAATCAAAGAATTCCTAATGGAGTCCGGCCGGCGCCAAAACCCGGGACGCACACTTCGGCGAATCACACGAAGAAATAGAATTCTCCCAATATAAAGCAATTTTTATTTATCATTAAAACATATACCGAAAGAAATACATTTAAAACTCGCTTTGCAACACAAAATCGTAAACAGTTTGCTCAAAAAAACTCCACCGGACTGGCGGATCAAGTCAGGCCCAATAGAACTTCCGGGTCACACCGCGGAATGAATAAGCCGGCACACAGATGGCTAATTCTTCACTACGATGCTAAACTTAACAAACCGTACTCATAAGTAAACCAACCAAAGACAAGAACAAAATGCCTCCAACAAAACCACACTTCGCCACCAATACTCGAATGACTGTTTAACCGAGCCAAATAAATACAGTTCGGAAGCTAAGCTACCAGAGATTAGCTGTAACCATGAGCAACCTAGCTCAACCGGAAGCCAAACGTGACCGCTCCGTTACAATAAAAAGTTATTTTATATATATTCTAAAGAGTTTACTACCAGTTTTCCATAATAACAGTCCTATATATGTGTTAGACAATGCTTTAGACGTGTTTACGTAGTTGCACAAGGTTGAACGCCTTTATTCCAGGCGAGACTCATCCACACTGTGTGTTAGCCGTAAGCTAGCTATGGTGGTACTTTAGCCGACTGAAAATGATACTCCCTTATTCCTCTACAATGTCAAGCTTCTACGCTTATTGTCTATACAAAAAGCGCGGGCATTGTCAAGGCGTTTAAGATTCGCAGAGGAATTATGGTTTTAGATTCAGTCGGTTAGTTCCCCTAAATGAGGAGTTTATATGAGGCCGGTGTGCATAGAGCTACACGGTAGCTCCCTCCCGTAACCTCCACTCCTCCAATCACACACACTCACACTAGAAAAACAAGTACAGCACTTTTACAATATCATCAACCACTGACCTCAACCGGAGCCACCAAAAGCCGGACCATTAAACACTATCCAATTCACGTGGCTCAATCGTGCGTTTGGAAGATACGCCGGCCTCATCAAGGGAATCCGTCTGGACAACAGAGAGCACCCAGGCCCTGCCGCTGTCCACCCTTTTCGCTTGCCAGCCTTGAAGAAACTCCGACAGCGTCCTATCGGAGGCGAGCGGCCAACTCTCAAGCCCTGGTCCGCACTTCGGTCGGCCCTCAACTGAAAGAACAACACGTTGACATTAAATGGAGAACGTTTAAATCGATCAATACCTATTAATTTGGTGTTAGCGCTTTTCCAGATTGATACAAAACCACCCGGGTGTTGATTAGCAAGGATCAATCCAGTCGCTCTCCGATTCTCTGTTGAACTCAAAGAAAAAACACAAAATTACTATAATGCCACAAACACATGTATCAATCAGTTATGCCACACTCATTACTCACACTCAATCTCTCTCAGCCCTGAGAAAACCTAAAACCAAATTAATGCCCGCATCCTCCACCATTTTGTCGGCTCCGTAACCCATGTTCTCGGCAACTCGCTTCTTACTCAGAAAGGTGGGGGCGCCGAACTCCAAAACCCCGGCGGGAAGTGTTTCAAAATAAGACCCAGAACTGAGAGACAGAGAGTAAAATAACACACACACAACAGATATCTGTTTCACACTGGACGCACCTGCAGATGGGAGCCAGAAAAGATCTGACTCGCTTCTCTACAAGGGTGTACCATTTTTATTAAAGAAGAACAAAGAAAATATCACATGACTCATCTCCCCTCCCCTACATCTTAACAGGTCAAACATTTTCTCCAGGTCTCCTGACCTGGTTTTATAGCCGTACCATGAAGTAGAGTTATAACCCATCCTCCCTGCTTTTAGTTCCTATCTTTGCCCAAGAGTTTTATTACTTAAAACCTTACCCCCATAAAATACTGGTAAACAGTCATGTTTTACTACCCTGAATAATATAACCAGGCCTATTTACCTCTAAACGCTTACTAAAGATATATTTAAAACATATGTACTGCATAATAAAAAATAGCCCCAAAAAAGTAGAATACAACAAATCCCTCTTTCAATCTATTTTCAAATAGATTGATCACTCCTCTGTACTTCTCCTTCAGGCTCCATGTGAGGGAGTAACAGATATTGACCTTGCATATTATCACCAACAGCTTTTTCAATACACTTTGTGAGCAATGAACGTATACAAGGAATACAGCAACATCCACATAACACCATAGTTGACACAAATACTGCTAAAGAAACCATTATAGACATTGCCAGAGTCTTCCATTTACCAAACATATTATTTAACAAATCGTCCCACATTGAGGTATCTACACCTGATTGTTCTTTTAGCCTATTTGAAAGTATTCTGAGTCCTTCTACTGCCCTAGTTAATTTACCGTCTGCATTAGTATTATTAGCTAATTTTTGTACATTATAGTGTATATAGTTTATTCTATCCACATTCTTGTTCAGGGTACACCACCAACAAATACTTGATTCCCATCCTGCTGAGATCTGATTAACTAATTTATATTCGTCTGGAACACCTCTAGGAACTCCAATGGCATCAATATAAGTTGGATCATCTTCATGGCCTAAGTCCCTCTTTCTAACATGATTATTCAAAGTGAGAAGAGTCTGGTCTCCTGTGGGATCATAAGTAAATATTGCTACTGGCATAATTAATGTAACAGGTGCACACAATCCTGTCCAATTACTAGGTAAAATGGAGCGGAGGATTTTTCCTCCACACCACCACCAGATATCAGCACGAGCCTGAAAAGATTTAAGGAAAGTTTGGATTGAATTACAATATGTAATGTTGACTGAACCCACTAGTTTATTTCCAGGCTTACCATTTTTGAAACAAGTAAAATTATTTGGAGCTACATTACTATCAAAGAAGGGTGGGGTAGCTCTGTTATCAGCTATAGGGAATAATTTTTCCCAGTTACTACAATCTTTTACTGGATTTTCACTAGATAGCAGGGAAACCAGACAAGTTGTGTTGAGCTCAAAAGGTGCAGGGACCACCTTGAGAACAGGTCGGGCTCCCATGCACACAACACAGTCCTGTCTCGCTTCTTGTCCTGCATGTTCTACCATAAGCAACCAATTATTAGTGGAGCCTCCCACACCTGTCATCATTTCAAAGTAATCGTCCACAGATGGTTCTTCTTTAATTATACTACCTCTTGCTGCTGAGGCCTGATTTTGACTTACTGAGGTGGAAACATTAAGAAAGTCTTGACATATTGTAATAGGAAATTGAACATCTTTTCCCCCTTTATAAACCCAAATTATAAAGAGAGTACAACCTTCCCCCTTCTGGAGATATTTTAAGGGGAGGAGATCACTCTTAGTTAAATTAACCGTAAGAAGTAATTTATCTGCAGTCTTATCCAATTTAACCAAGGGACGCATGTGTTTTGCAAAAGCTGTAGTGGTGTACCTTCTCCAGTCATATCCTAGGGGATCAGCAATTAAAGTGGACCAACTAGTATCTTTTTGATCATTTGTTATGTACCACAAGGGGTAGGTTTTATATTTACTTGCTTGTTGTCCCTTATAAACCAATGTATTTAAGGGAATAGTAATCACTGCAGATCGTCCTTTTGATATACAAAATTGAGAAAATCCATGATGTGCCTCGGAAGTGCCGCACCGTGAAGAGGGAGATGGTTTAGCCATTAAGTTTCTTCTCTGTCTAATTGAGTGAACTCCAACCTGCGTTTGATTTGTAGAACTATTATAGGGCCATTCACCACAACAGTAAAAGATAATATTGACCAATAACACAATGCAAAAACCCGTAACCTCCACTCCTCCAATCACACACACTCACACTAGAAAAACAAGTACAGCACTTTTACAATATCATCAACCAGTGACCTCAACCGGAGCCACCAAAAGCCGGACCATTAAACACTATCCAATTCACGTGGCTCAATCGTGCGTTTGGAAGATACGCCGGCCTCATCAAGGGAATCCGTCTGGACAACAGAGAGCACCCAGGCCCTGCCGCTGTCCACCCTTTTCGCTTGCCAGCCTTGAAGAAACTCCGACAGCGTCCTATCGGAGGCGAGCGGCCAACTCTCAAGCCCTGGTCCGCACTTCGGTCGGCCCTCAACTGAAAGAACAACACGTCAACATTAAATGGAGAACGTTTAAATCGATCAATACCTATTAATTTGGTGTTAGCGCTTTTCCAGATTGATACAAAACCACCCGGGTGTTGATTAGCAAGGATCAATCCAGTCGCTCTCCGATTCTCTGTTGAACTCAAAGAAAAAACACAAAATTACTATAATGCCACAAACACATGTATCAATCAGTTATGCCACACTTATTACTCACACTCAATCTCTCTCAGCCCTGAGAAAACCTAAAACCAAATTAATGCCCGCATCCTCCACCATTTTGTCGGCTCCGTAACCCATGTTCTCGGCAACTCGCTTCTTACTCAGAAAGGTGGGGGCGCCGAACTCCAAAACCCCGGCGGGAAGTGTTTCAAAATAAGACCCAGAACTGAGAGACAGAGAGTAAAATAACACACACACAACAGATATCTGTTTCACACTGGACGCACCTGCAGATGGGAGCCAGAAAAGATCTGACTCGCTTCTCTACAAGGGTGTACCATTTTTATTAAAGAAGAACAAAGAAAATATCACATGACTCATCTCCCCTCCCCTACATCTTAACAGGTCAAACATTTTCTCCAGGTCTCCTGACCTGGTTTTATAGCCGTACCATGAAGTAGAGTTATAACCCATCCTCCCTGCTTTTAGTTCCTATCTTTGCCCAAGAGTTTTATTACTTAAAACCTTACCCCCATAAAATACTGGTAAACAGTCATGTTTTACTACCCTGAATAATATAACCAGGCCTATTTACCTCTAAACGCTTACTAAAGATATATTTAAAACATATGTACTGCATAATAAAAAATAGCCCCAAAAAAGTAGAATACAACATTCCACAACAATGTGTTATGTATGAAAGAGGTTAGTGTTTAGAATGCTGACAGTTGTTCTACAGTCACAATATATAGTCTTAATCATAGTATCCCAATACATCGTATTGTCCCCCCTGTTTTGTCATACATATTGTATCACCAGATTCTTGCCAATACACATCCCTAACTATTGCCATCCAATGGCTAATATTCCTGCGGTGGTGCTGGTCTGTGTTAGTCCTGTTAAACGCACAGCATTTTAAATAGAAGCTTTTATTTTGGTTTAATGAAACAAAATACAAATTTTGGATAAACTACTTATTAAAGGAAACTCTTAACTTGCTGTTTGTTTATTTGCAGGAAAGGATGAAGATGAAGGTGAGTAGTGTCCATGCCTGAGAACTCGCTTAATTGAACTTGAACTGTGAGCATGGGTGTAAATGTGCTGCAAACAACCTGCTGGTGGCACAGATAATCCCACTGATCTGTTTGGTTTCTCCGTTATCTCCCAGAGAAGAGGAAGTCCACACTGAAAGCAGAGCACAAGTTTATTTTGACGATGTAGTTCTATTTCTATGTGATGAAAGGAGTAGGGCATATTTTTCCTTAGATTATTCTGGGTTCTTTTGAGTTTAGACTAAACATAGGGCACATTAACGTCTTGACTAAATGCAACAGATTAGAATGCACTGTCCTGCAACTTCTAGATGCACTCCTAATTTATTTTGTTTTTTTCACTGGCAAACGTCTTTAAACACTTTCCTCTAACTCAGGGGTGTCCAACTCCAGTCATCAGCTACTGCCCTGCAACTTTTAGGTGCATCCCTGCTCCAACACAGCTGAATCAAACGAATGACTCATTAACAGGTCATTACCAAACGTGATGGTATACTGGTGATTCAGTGATTTGATATAGCTGTGTTGGAGCAGATATGCACCTAAAAGTTGCAGGTCAGTAGCTCTCAAGACTGGAGTTGAAGACCCCTGCTCTAATTAGGGCGGCTATAGCTCAGTGGTAGAGTTGTCAGAAATTGTGGGTTCGATTCCAGCTTCCACGTGCTACATGTCGTTGTGTCCTTGGGCAAGACACTTCACCTACCTTGCCTACTGGTGTTGGCCAAAGGGGCCGATGGCGCAATATGGCAGCCTCGCTTCTGTCGGTCTGCCCCAGGGCAACTGTGGCTATATTCATAGCTTGCTTCCACCAGTGTGTGAATGTGAGAGTGAATCAATAATGGAGTTGTAAAGCGCTTTGAGAGTCTTGAAAAGCGCTATATAAATGCAAGCCATTATTATTATTATAATAATTGATCTATGCATTTGTGGATTCCAGTCAAGTGAGCCGACACTTGGAAATAATAATAATAGACGTTTCCAAGGTGTATTGCTGCAGACCTTGCTTTCTGATTAGCTACACGTTACATTTAACAGGCTCCATGTTCGTTTGTCCACGCAACACACCACACATGCTGCAATATCGAACCAAGACAATCCAACATGTTGAATATCCCCGATTTGTGATCGGAGCGTTCCCGACGTCTATCCGAGCAGACCAGAGCACTCTGAACACACCACACACAGGAAGAATATCTGTTAGGATTATTTTAAGAGCCATCCCAATTATCGGGGCAAAATCTGCCTTAAAATCCTGCCGTGGCCTCTGCAGAACCTAAGGAAGTAATTCAGCCATTTGGTTCAGTAGTGCTGGAGCCAGAGGTATATCTAAAAGCTGCAAGACAGTGGATGTCATGGACATGGATGGAGGTCCCTGGATTAAATCTACCCAGTATTTGGGGGGGAGAAGCTAAATGCCTGCAGACTATTGTGACTGTTCGCATTGTCAGCCATAGTGTCTGCTCTCTGTCTCAGTGTAAATTAAGAGGGCTCTGATGGTAATAAAAAGACGGGTCTCCTTGATCTGGAGGAGCTTAGAGCACTGTTCAGCCTCACACAGGCCTCTACTGCTTAACAAATGATGTGGCCCTATGCTAGATTCCCTTAATTATCCCAGCTTTTCTAAGTTACCTGGAGACAAATGGTGCTGCACATATAAAGATTTAGCGTTTAGCTCAGACTGGGTTCACTTGCCTCACCATCAGCTGCTTTCTGATTCAGCTCTGAGCCGTTAGTTGAAGTGTTGGAGCATAGGAATTTTTCTAGATCTACTATGAAGTAAATTCTTTCCTCTTTGTTGATGGTTTTGGATATCGGGACATAATGTTTCACCTGGTCGCCTGTCTTTAGCAACATCAGAGCTAAAATGCTGAAACTGTCAGTTCAGACCTGCCGGGGTTTCTAGGCTGGACACACTCCTAAGCCTGTTGTTTTTGGATCAGTTGGACCTCAGTGTTCCTCTTATATATTCACTACAGCCTGATAAGTCCCATTCATCTGTTTAGCACCACCTACTGAATAGGAGACCAGTCTGCACAGTCACACAAACTTGAGCTGTAAACAAATGTCCCTAGAGGGACCTGGTGGGCCATAGTGAATAGATACAGATGGAGAAGTAAGCTTTATACACCACTTCTTGATTCAGATGACAGGAGTGAATTAATTCCCTTTTAAGAGTGCATCTGAAGCTCCATCTGAGATGCTGATATGTGTGAGCATCTCCTGTAGCAGTCTGTATTACAGCAACTCTTTTTTTTAGCCTCTGACTGAAGACACCCTGTAGCCATATAACAGTCTCATTAAAAGGATGCTCAGGGTTGTCTGTAATGGGTTTTCATTTTATGCCGAATCCTTATTTGCACCATGATCTCCAGATGTTCCACAGTTATCCCCAGAACACAAATGAAGCCTAGTTAGGAGCCTAACAGATGAGGAACATGACTTGAGCTAATCTGAGGGTTGTACAGAAATCAGCAGCAAGCATGATGTCACTGTGTCTGTCAAACTAAACAAAAACCTGACCTTCTAACAAGAACAGTCTTAATCCAGGCTTTAGTGATGAACTAATTCACTCCTCCCCCTTCATCTCAGCCACTTTTCTCTCTTTCCTGCAAACATATAGTCTCTTAAGTTAGAAGACCTCTCATCTCCCTGTGTGTCGTCACCAGGCCTTGTCTGTGTTACACCTGTTGTCCTGCTGCCACACAGCTAGAGTGGTTAAACTGATGTTGACAGAGATGTTTGAACGTAGGTCTTTAAAAACAGAACAATCTCCTCCAAACTCTCTAACACTTTGTGTCTCTACTCTTTCAGCATAATGCTTAAAGCTAAGGTCCTCTGTGGCCGCATGGATATTCGTCATAGAACTGGATGTGAAAACCCTTCTCCTCTTCCTCCTCCTCCTCCTCCTCATTTCCTCCTCTACCACATAGAACTTCGGGACAATCTCTAAAGGATCTGGCTGAGGAACTTAGAGAGATTTTTCTGGACTGTAATTGTTACCGCCTCTTGGGTTGTGGGGCGCTTGACCATTGTTGTAACAAATGCTGTTGAAGGCCATCCAGACGAACACATTTGCATCCACTGCTGTGTTCCTGTTCTTCGGAGCTCTGTCTGTTTCATCCATGACCTCTATTGAAATTACTACATTGAACAATGAGCCAACAGACTGAAATAGCCAAGCATTTTCTTTGTTACTCAGCAGACCCATAGCTGTTACTACATGCTGCCACTACTGAAGGGTTAAGCTTGCTGTGCCCCACAGTTTTTGTGTACATTGTGAGTTAATGTGAAGCAAATAATGGAAGGATTTCTCAGTTAAAGATTAAAGAAAAACCACCTACCTGGGCTGTCTCACTTGTCTGTCTGTCTGTCTTACTGTCAGAAGTGCTTTCACAGTTCCAGATAACTCTAACTTGTTAATTTGATGGTAAGAACCGACTTTCCACTTGACCCTTTATACCTTGCACCTAACCCCACTCCCTGCCTGCTTCTCCTTCTTTACCCCTCCCCGCCCTCTGCCTGTATTGTCCTTTTAACTGTCTTTGAGTTTGCATGCAGTTTGTTTTGTGCATGTCTTTATCTACTTAGCTTTGTAATTTCTTAGAGCTTAGGCACGTCTTTAATTGTCATCAAGAAGTAGTATTTCAGTAGCAGGGAAAGGAAACTCCTACAGCTGTTTAGATGCATTGCTCTGGCATAACATTATTGATTATTGTCTCTTCATTATGGCACCTGTTTGTGGGTGGGATTGTCCTTAAAGTTTACATGTTAAAATCTCTCGTGGGGTGTTCCCCATGTTCAGTGGTTGGTATCCGTTCAAGGAAGGAACAGGAGTGGACTGGTGACAGGATCATAGGAGCACACCAGTCAGGGTGGGACCAGTATTCCCTGGTGACTGTGGCTTCTTCATCAGAATAATCCCATCTGCTGCAAAGCAAAATGGCTCTGGATGAGTTTGAGGTGTTGATTTGGCCTCCATAAACAAGTCCAAACCATGGAGGCCCCATCGTGTGACTTACAGAACTTTGGAGTCGCTAACATCTTGGTGCCGGAACCTACAGCACACCTTCAGGGGTCTACTGGAGCCCATGCCTCGAGGAGTATGGGCTGTTTTTGCAGCAAAAGAGGGACCGACAGACTGTTGACCAGATTATGTTATTCCTGATCAATGTACAACCATGAAACTGTGGTGTCTAAACTGTCTAGACACTTCTGGTGTACACCAATCAGCCAACTTTATGGGTCCAACCCTTGATATACCTTCCTCTTTTGCTTTCACAACAAGTCGGACCTTCAGACATGAGAACTCTCTAGATCTGTGAAGGTCTGTGGTGGTATCTGACTCCATCATTTATTAGCACAACCTTTACTGGGATGGATTTGAATGTCAGCTTGTGTGTTGGATCATCCAGTACAGGCCAGTGTTGTCTCCCCACATCCATCCAGACATTTTACTGGTTTCCTTATGTTGAGCAACAGTTAGTATTCCCTCACCTCTTCAAATCTATAGCTCTTGTGGGGGCTGTAGTGATGACGCATCTGACTACTTGGGAGGACTTTAGGCAAATTGGAAGGAACAATATATGTGATACATTTATACAAGCTAACGCATATTTTGGTTGCCAGTAATTTGGTTGGGCAGTCAGTCATGGTTGAAGATGTAATATTCTTATTGCAGAAAAGGCTTTAATTTGATTAGTTTCAGTGTAGTTTAAAGTAGCGGCTGTGTCACCTGTGTGGACTCTTAAACACCATCTGCAGCAAATGGAAAATGTGCTAGCAGCCGGTTTATTTGACTTTTCTTATGGGATGAAATTGGTCATTATTCAGTAAGAGTATACCATTTATTGAAACTTTGGGCTTTGTTAATCTGGTCATTAGACAGCGCTGTATTAGACATATCAAATATTGTGACTCCAGAGGGCACCCTAAAAGTCTGGACTGAAATACAGATGGTCAGACTTTCTTATGGCACTCACCAGAAAATGTGAGGGTACTGTAACTTAAAGGCAGGGTATATGATTTCCTTTTAAAACACTTTTTTTTAAAACTGCAAAAAATGCTCTTCATATACCAGTGGCAACCTATAAGTTAGGAGTTCTTAAACTTGACCGAGTAACTTTCATTCTTTATACAGCGAGAAAACCTGGGAAAACCTCATCCAATCAACTTCCACGGTCTGTCTAAGATAATAGGCTTGTAAGCAAAGCTTCCGTGTTCCAGCACCTCCCCCTCTGCGCGTCCCCTTCGTGTGCACGCAACGCTCGTTGTAGCCTGTAAACAGGAAGTGAGCTCGCGCTAAAATGAACTGAAAACGCAAAGCTGTTGTGGAAAGAGCAATGAGAAAGAAGAAAGCCGACGAAGAGCGTGCTTAAAGCCGAATCTGCATCGGAGCTGATTCATTTACACGGTGGCGTCAACTCAAGGAAGCTAAGGGCTTGCTAACGGATGCGTTGGTTGCAGATTTTCTCCTGGACAGGTAAGATCATGTTATATTTTGTGACTTTGGTTGAAATAGCGGAGTGAAGTGTGAAGTGAAGTGGCGGAGACCCACGAGACCATGCTGGCGGCGCGTGCCTGTGTTATTGAGGCGTGGCTTATTGGGAGAGCATGAAGCAGGGGTTGAGACTTTTTATTTTTCAATAACGCCCTCTCAAGGAGCGCTCCCACAATTGTATACCCTGCCTTTAAAGCAGAAGTATTTGTACTTGAACAATACCAACCATTTTCCTTCAACTTTAGGAATTTGAATCTGGTACCAGACTGTTACATGTGCATTTCCTGTCTCTCCACTGTAATCAAAACATGTTCAACTTTGATATGACGAGATGGATTGTACTTATGTTAAAGGAGTCATGACCTGTAATTTTGACTTTTCCACGAGAAAAAATGTATGGTATGATTGCCTAACGATTATACACTGGCCGGGAAGCCGATATTTAAAAGTGAAGCGTGAACCAGCCCACGTGCACGCGCTCTCAAATACGTGATTTAAATTTCTGGCTGACTTGACGTCAAGTCGGCGCAGGATATACCATATATAGACATCGCAGACCTATGCTGCAGGAAGCCCGCCCTCCCCCTCGCCCTTCTCCCCCTCATATTCAGTCGAGTGCCGCCATTACTAAATTCTAGTGATGGGAATTCCAGCTCTTTTTGGAGAGCCAGTTCTTTTGGCTTGGCTCACCATAAAGAGCCGGCTCTTTTGGCTCCTCAGATTTTCTGTTGTTTAAAGTATATTTATTACCAATATTAATGCAAAACGATGTGTACCAAATGTAACAAAACAAGCGGGGGGGGGGGGGACCGGCTCCCAATGACGAGCCGGCTCCCATCGTTCACTTCAAAGAGTTAGCTCTTAGAGCCGGTTCGTTCGCGACTATACTTTGAATCACCGATTCAAAGTATGAACTCGACCGTGAAAGATGCAGAAAGTTTCTTCACGCAATGATGCATTAAGAAGACATATTCGTGTCAACCTTTTATTTTAATCAGCTAAAACCATTTCTACCAGAAACGTAATGCACATGTGAGTTGCTCTGTTGTTGACTGCCAGAATCAACATGGAAATATTTTTTCTATTTTTTTACGCCGGGATCCTTTACGAATTTGGGACAATATCAGGTGAAGTTGGCATCGAAGCTCCGTTTGGAAAAAGGGGCAATTCCAACAATCAGGGACTTGCCTGTAATTGAAACGGTAAGGCTGTGTTTTTATTGCTCTGCTGTGTGTAACAAACAGCAGTGGCTATTGTATGCTAGCAGGAGTATTTTTTATTTTTTGCTAGCGGGAGTAGTAGATATGGGTTAGATATGCTGAAGCGTTGTCAACCATAGACATATCGTGTCAACCCCTCTCCTTCCTGCCACCAATCAACGCGCCCCTCATTTGCATTATTGCAATGACCGTCCACGACAGCCAAAATATCGCATCAGATCTCGCGAGACAATAATGTCTTCAGAAATAAGGGTCAGAGGAGCTCTGTGTTTATTTTTTTCATTTTTTTCATTTTTTTTCAACTTTTCTTTTTTAGAAGGGCCTGAAAGACTATAATAGAGCGTGGGTATCCAAGTTAATACTAGGTTATGACTCCTTTAACAAGGCAAGGCGATATGGCCTAAAAAAAAATCTCATTGTTTTATTCGTTTTTCTCATATCAAATCTGGTTTCCGGTTCTAATGAATTTTTTTCTACCTTTAAAAAGAAATTACAAAAGACACCAATCCACTCAGTAACTTTCAATATTGAAAGTTCTACATAGAGCAGTAATTGAGCTTTTAAAAACAAGCAAGCAAAAAGCACAAAATATTTTTCAAAAACATACTTTTGTTTTAATCAACCCTTCTGGGAGTTGACCTGAATTCAAAGTACTTCTAAATACAAGCCGTAAAACATGCTTATGATACAAAATGGTTACCCCTGAGAGCTGACATTATTTTAAACTATGGAAGCCCAAGGGGGGTGCATTGTAAAAAAAAAAAAAAGTAATCCAGATTTTCCTAAAACAAAATCTTACTAAGCAGCAAATCGATTAATCACTCAGCCTAGTTAACACCTTGCATTATGTTCCAGTGTGGTCACATTTTGCACTGGCTATCATATTTCATTGACCATATTTCAGCCCAGCTTCTTAACGGGTTCTCTGGATTAATAACAACTATAGGTCCCAGAGTTTGGTGAAACACAGGTATTAAGGTGTTTTGAAAAATCATGGTTACAAAACTGCAAAAACAAAGTCCTTTTATTGAGATGCCAAAAGCGTTGACTCCTAACTTAACAGTGTATTTAAAGTACAGTTGGCAAGCTAGGAGCTGAATGTCTGTAAATCAACAGACTGGAGGCTGGTAGTCTGCTGGTAGACACACTGACTAATTAACCAGCTAATATGAGCTTCTTATACTTGTGTTGCTCCAAAAAAAGCAAAATTGTAATAATGAGTAATATTCTTCATAATAGGCAATGAAATCCATTAAGCAGGAATACACAGGGTCTAAAGACCAGGACCAAATTTTCTAAAAGTGAAGCTGGCCAGTTTGGGAAAAACACCTATTAACACTAGTTTTTCTTTCTGTTCAATGAAATGGAATCTAAACAAATGTTATATCAGAGCAAGACAAATGTGTTCAGTGATAGAGAATTCAGTTTTCTCCAAAATGATTTAAATCAATCATTCCAATCCAGTCTTATAGGAAGATTCAGATCCAGTTACATATATTCTGATCATTAGTTTGTAAGACTTCATGTATGTCAATATAGGAGAGTTCCTCTATTAAACAGCCAACTATTTTTCTGTACGTTGCAGATGGAGAGGCTGAAGCTGGGGAAGAGGAGCATGCTACTGTTGAGGCTGAGATCATAGTGGAGGAAGCAGCTGAGGTGGTTGCTGAAGCGTCTGAGGCCGTTGCCGAGGTGGCACAGGAAGTGGAGGCAGCTGTAGAGGAAGTAGCTGAAGTGGCCGTAGCAGTAGAAGAAGCTGTGGCCAACCCTGCCGCGGTCGTTGCAGAGGAGACGCAAAACGATGGTACGAGCTCTTAATATGAGGAAGCCTGAGGTTCCACACATTACACACCTGGTTATTTCTAAATTAAGACCCCCTGACATCAGTAGTCGTCTAACATCACAGGGAGCAATAAGACTAGTCCCAGTCTGTAGAACCACTAAGTCTAACTGTTTCTCCTCAGGTGTTTGGACTCACCTCTTGTTGCACGTTGTCTTTTGTTGTCCTGAAAGCATATATTTGCTTTTTTACTTATAGTGAATGGGCAGTGGCTGCTGACAGTAACTTGAAATATGTGTGGTGTGCAGTGTAGATGGTTGTGTGTGTGTGTCTGATTTTTATTAAGGTTCTTACCTGGCCTTGCACAGTCAAAACTACAACTCCTCTGAAGTATATCTGCACCTTCGTACGTTGCCATGAGCTCTCATGCAATGCTCATTTGCAGTTATGGGTGAAATAAATGTGATCACTCAACAAGTAGAAACCTTATTCATCCATGTTATAACCCTCATCAGGCAAAGAAGGCCCAAAGTCAAAACCAAAACCCAGTCTTTAACTTCTAAGGTTACATCTGGGCTTATCATAGGGTAAACCAACCACAAAACAACACGATAAAGACAATAACAATACTGTTTTGTTCAAAAGCCCCTTATGCTATTTTCTATGAGTTGACCAAACTCTGTTTTTCTTTGCTTTAAGCATCTGTAATCTTGACCTGCTGTTTTGAGTATCACAGAGTACATGTATGTATGTTTATCTTCTACTGTGATACACATGTGTGCGTCTTAATGTTCCAATTCTGTAACTGCAGTGTGCTCCTCTCTAAAATTGTTGTCAGATTGTCTAAATAAATGTTAGTGTCAGGAATGCTGTGAATAATTCATTTTATAGTTTACAAACAAAATAAAAGCATATGTGATCATATTTTTATTTTGCTTATAACTGGACAATGAGCACTGTGAACAGATATTTTATGAGGTCCTACAATAAAGTTTTGTTTTAACAAAAATATTTACTGCCGTCTTTGATTTGTCTGATATGGTGTTTCCAATACAGATTGGTACTGGGACACTCCAGCAGTTCAACTTGAAACTAAATGTTTACACACACTATAACTTATGAGCACTTTAGTTTAAGTACTATCAGAGAATGTCACATGTCTCTGAAGTTTAAGCTCTTTGAAACTGAATCCATTTGTAAACTACAATCTGGCCTTTGTTGCTGCTTTTGGAATAATGACTTCTTGTTGCTGAGGGGATTTTCTGCCCATGTTGGTACAGAACTCATTGTGGATAGTGACACTAACCAACTTCAGCAACACCTTAAAAGAGTAGAGACAAACATTTCTCTTAAAACATGTCCATCTCTGAGAGACAGAACTGTTCTTCTTCCTGAACACTTGGATGGCTGCCAATTCTTATGCAGAACTGGTAAATGTGGCACTTTCAGCTTTCTGGAATTTCAACCCAAGGATAAACCAATTCTCTTCCTGATATTTTGGCTGATTTCTATATGATCTCACACAAGCAAGCAGATGTTGCCTTAAAATCCAGGAGTGAGCCTCTGTTTAACTCAATAATGTAAATCAGAAGCTTACAAGGCCATGATATCTACGCTCTTCCAAATTGTTTAAAGCCATTGTAATCTTAGTAAGTTCTGACTTTAAAGAAAATATTTTTTTTTATCTCAATCTGACATTTAGCAAAAAGAAATATTTTTGCTAGTTCTAAAACTGGAAAAGTTTAATCTGATTGGTTATCAGCCAGAAAGAAGGGTTATGTTGTTTGTTATGCAGTTTATGTTAGCATTTGGTTTCAACTGCATACAAATTACCATTCATTACAATCAGTTTGAAGTTCTTATGTTTGCAACAGTTTATTTTCCACACATAATAGGCTATTTGTTTATCAGTTTTATTATAAACACACATAGAACTTTGACCATTTTGTCATATGGTTGCATGTTGGTTAATGAATGAAATATATTTTATTGATGCATGAATGCTTTCAGTCTAGAACATTCTGGTTAACTCTGGTAAATCTGTTTTCCTTTTTATGTAGCATTTTCCTGGATATTAAATTCTAGTGGAGGTGTAATATGAATTTATACACTTATTACAGACCACTAACCATTTTTAACCATTCACTGAGGTATATTTTTATTAACCAACACACTTTTTATGTCAAATTTGTGTTACACCAATCCCCTTTTCCATGGTTAACATTGACACTACATGTATGTGCTATCCACTTCATAAATAATCATGAGTCATTGGAAGAGTATAACAGATTATCTGTATCACTTAACTTGTGGGGAAAATGGGACTTGAGCGGTTGTGATATTTAGTTGGATGGATTTTGTGTTTGCAGTGCCGCTAGCAGGTGCTTCTGCATTAGAGTTACTGAAGAAAGCCGAAGAAAAGGATGACGTTGCACCCACTGATCAAGAACCCCTACCACCAGTGTTTCCAGAGGCAGAAACACCTGTTGAAGAACTTCCCTATGCTGTTGCACAGGTCCCAGCATCAGACGGAGGTACTACAGTCAAGGCTGTGCCAGTTACTGAAGAGACTGTTACACCAGTGGAAGATGGAAAGGCTTCAGAAACAGTAGAAGTAGCACTAGCCAAGGGATCTCCTGCACCAGTAGAGGTAGTGGCTGTAGAAGAACCCCCAGTTTTTGTAGAAGTTGCACCTGTTTTTGAGATGCTCCCTACACCAGTAGAGGTTGTAGAGGAGCCAGCAGAGGTTGCGCCAGTTGTTGACGAGACTTTTGCGGCAGTTGTTGAGAAGGCCCCTACACCCGTCAAGGTTGTGCCAGTTCCCGAACAGGCCCATGCATCCTTAGAGGTTGTGCCAGTTGCTGAACAGGCCCCAGCATCCGTAGAGGTTGTGCCAGTTGCAGAACAGGCCCCTACATGCGTAGAGGTTGTGCCAGTTGCCGAAGAGGCCCCTGCACCCGTAGAGGTTGTGTCAGTTGCCGAAGAGGCCCCTACACCCGTGGAGGTTGTGCTAGTGGCCGAAGAGGCCCCTGCACCCTTAGAGGTTGTGTCAGTTGCCAAAGAGGCCCCTGCACCCGTAGAGGTTGTGTCAGTTGCCGAAGAGGCCCCTGCACCCTTGGAGGTTGTGCCAGTTGCCAAAGAGGCCCCTGCACCCATAGAGGTTGTGTCAGTTGCCGAAGAGGCCCCTGTACCTGTAGAGGTTGCATCAGTTGTCAAGGAAACTCCTGCACCCATAGAAGCTGTAAGAGTTGTCGTGGAGACTCCTGCACCCATAGAGGTTGCAACATTTGTTGAGGAGACTCCTGGACCAGCACCAGTTATCGAGGAGCCCCCTGCACTCGTAGAGTTTGTGTTAGTTGTTGAGGAGGCCTCCGCATCTGTAGAGGTAGTAGAAGACGCTAGCAAAGAATACATTGTTGTTGTCCTGGAAGGAACACCTAAAGAAGAGAAAAGGCCCAAGGTCCTTGGAGTTGGTCACATGACTGGTAGAATCATCCCTTCTCCAGAAGATGACAGTACCCCTGCCTCTGAGGTAACATGTTATTAGAGATTATTAATAATTATTACTATTATGATTTTAAGTAGCATTGAAATGTGAAAATAATTACTAGAAAATAACAATGCACCACTCAGTCGGGAAGAGATTAAATTGGCCAATTATTTTTTAAGTTCTCTAACCATTGATCAGTGGCAGGTCAGATACTGAAAAATCTGATTTCTTTCCAAATCAGATTTCAGATTTTAAGTACAACAAGAGCAGACACTTTTCTTTGGTGCACTTTTTAAAATTGGACAAGTATCTGATTTAACTTAGATACATGAGCTTTTCTATATATTAATTGGGATAATTTTGAAATCTCTTAATTTTCTTTTGGATGTAAAGCTACCAATGAACCTGCCAGTCTGCCCAAAATAATAAAGAAAACAACAGCCTGATATATTTTCTGCATCGTTTTTCCTTAAGACAATGTAGACAATGTAGTGTGGTCTGAAAAAGAATTAACATAGCTCTTTAAACTTTGCTGTTCAGGGTAGCCGACATCTTCTTAGGATGCAAATGCAGTAGTATCACCAAAGGTATTGAGCCTTTAATTGTTTGGATTATGTTAGATTAGGTTATGAACACTATGTGATTCTAAGTAAAACATAGATTTCCCCTAATGTGTGTGTTCACTCTAGGGATGTAAACTAAGAAGAATGTATTAGAGTTTTCATTGTCTGAATAGAACTGACACGTTGCTTATTTTCTGTTGCAGTAAACGATGACTTTCAGTCCTCCAGTAGAACAGAGAGGATGTGCCTTTCTCCTACACTTTTCTTCATCCTTCAGCTCTGAAATGCAGTGGGAGTCATTTGTTACTAACATGGTACAGTGTTTAGATCTACAGCTGCTTTATTGAGCCCATCAGTGTGAAGCATCACTTACATGAGAGATACATTATAACCAGAGTTACAGATGTCTGTTTTTTTAATTATGTTGTCAGGAACATTTCCTGTTTCCTGTCCTCTGAACTACAATCTGTTTACAGCTTTTGACTAAACTGAGCCTTTCATTCATCCCAAAGTTTTTACTGTTACACTTTACTGCTTTAAAAATCATTCCAGTGGAATATGTTGATAATGTGCATCCTCCAAACCAGTGGCGGTGGGTCTATAGAGGGCGCTGGGGCGCCGCCCACCCGTAAAATAGTGACCAAGTTCAATTCAATTCAGTTTATTTATATAGCGCCAATTCACAACAGATGTCATCTCAAGGCACTTAACAAGAAGTCATTTCAATACATTTATACAAACATTCCAATCAGTTAAAAAGTTTCCTATTTAAGGAATCCCAGCATATTGCGTCAGTCATTGGCGTGAGGTTGAGCCCCGTTGATGCAGACTTTCCAACCACAGCAATCCTTCAGCAATCCGTCATACTGAGCAAGCATGTAGCGACGGTGGAGAGGAAAAACTCCCCTTTAACAGGAAGAAACCTCCAACAGAACCAGGCTCAGTAGGAGCGGCCATCTGCCACGACCGTCTGGGGGTTTGAGAAGACAGAGCAGAGACACAGAAGGAACAGAAGATCTGATATAAGAGAACTTTCTATGTTACAGAAAGTAAAAAGTTGATAACAGGACACAGTGGATGTTCAGTTACTGGGAGGATCATCCCAGTCGATGCCCCCCGTCCAACAGGGCATTGCAACCAAGCAGGATACCAGACCAGGTATATCTTCTATGGAGAGAAAAACACTGAGAGAAAACAAAGTTAACAGTCGAAATAACAGAATGTACTGTAATACAACTGGAGAGTCGTAGGAGAAAAGTAAGTAGCAGAGTCAAGAAAATTGGTAAGTCTGTCCTCCAGCAGTCTAAGCCTATAGCAGCATAACTACAGAGCTAGCTCAGGATGACCTTAGCCACTCTAACTATAAGCTTTATCAAAAAGGAAAGTTTTAAGCCTGGCCTTAAAAGTAAACAGAGTGTCTGCCTCACGGACTAAAACTGGGAGCTGGTTCCACAGGAGAGGAGCCTGATAACTAAAAGATCTGCCTCCCATTCTACTTTTAGAAATCCTAGGAACTACAAGTAAACCTGCAGTCTGAGAGCAAAGGGCTCTGTTAGGAACATATGGAAATATTAGATCTCTGATGTATGATGGAGCTTGATTATTAAGGGCTTTGTATGTAAGAAGAAGGATCTTAAATTCTATTCTGGATTTAACAGGGAGCCAATGAAGGGAAGCTAAAACAGGAGAAATGTGATCTCTCTTTTTAATATTCATCAGAACTCTTGCTGCCGCATTTTGGATCAACTGAAGGCTTTTAATGGCATTTTGTGGACTACCTGATAGTAAAGAATTACAGTAGTCCAGCCTTGAGGTAACAAATGCATGGACTAGTTTCTCAGCATCACTCCTGGACAGGATGTTTCTAATTTTAGCAATATTCCGGAGGTGAAAGAAATACATTCTAGAAACCTATTTAATATGGGATTTGTGGACTACCTGATAGTAAAGCAAGCAAACCATAACAAATAAAAAAATGAAAAGAATTCAACAACAATGCTATGTTCTCCTCATGTAATAGTGTAATTATAATAATAATCCTCAAATAATATTGGTATTACCATTAACCATTCTGCGCCCGGCTAGGCTTGCTGTGTTATTAGATATAAATCCCACCTCCTCAGGGGCGCCGGTAACGCTGAAGTCTATGACAGCTGTCCAACTTTTTGGTCCCGCCCAGGCAAAGGCAGCTTTTCATTGGTGCATGAAAATGTATTTCTTGGGCGCATTTATGTGCGCCCAGGCCAATGGAGTTCTTGCCCATATTTTTAATCTTAACGTGATTGGACAATTAATGGAATCCAATACGTCCGTCATCATCAGAGCAAACGTTCGCGCCAAAGGTCCGAGATTTTCACTGATGTGCCTCACAACCAGAAAAGAGAAGCTACTCAATCCTTACTCTTCTTCAACAGCATGGCAACTGTGATAAAAGAAAACTCGGTTATTTCGTTACGCCAGATGCCTTTTTTTCGCCGGTCAGATGAAAAGAAGAAAAGGGTAAAGGACTTAGGACCTGACCGTCCGGATTTAAATATTCTGCAGCAGGCAACAGATCAGGGCAGGACGTACACTCGGAGCTTCTCCTCCGATGCGTAGACTAAACGCAGTTGGCTAACTGGATGTCCAGTAAGTAATGCGCTTTTTTGTTTCCCCTGCGGTATCTCTGTCTTGACTGATTAATAGATCAACATTATTCAGTGTCACTTTTTTGTGTGTATTAATAGTTAATCAATATTCAGCCCCTCTAATCGTTTGTATTAATAGTTAATCAATATTCAGCCCCACTAATCATTTGTATTAATAGATAATCAATATTCAGCCCCACTAATCGTTTGTATTAATAGTTGATCAATATTCAGCCTCTCGAACTTAATTGTATTAATAGTTATTCAATATTCCGCCTCTCTAACTTGTTTGTATTAATAGTTCAATAAAGTCCAATGTCTGTCTCTGATTGTATTGATGGCTTAACAATTATTTTGTTTAACTGGTGTTATGGTATAATGTGTTTTTTAATGTTTTCTATTATTAAAGTAGCTTACTTTTGAAAGGTTTTCTGCCCCAAAACATTTTAGATCAACAATATCCAATATCTCTCTCTAATTGTATTGACGGTTTAACAAGTATTCAGTGCAACTGGTGTTAAAGTAGCCTACTATTGAAATATAGCCTACCTCAAAATTAATTTCAGATAATCAATATCCAAGGCCTCTCTGTAGTTGTATTGATACCAATGGTCTAGTTTAACTGGTTTTCAGATTTTGTGTGGTATTCTGGTGGTGACGTGCCTTTTGACCCATCACAAGCAACTGCGCCCCCCCCTACAAATTTATTCACCAGCCGCCACTGCTCCAAACACTGCCCAGCCGCCACAGTATTACCGTAGTTCTCACAGCGAGGAGCGTTCAGATCCACCAGCACTCCAGCATAGACATCAGGCTCAGGTTGTTTCTCTACTTTTCCTGGTTCCAGGTGGAATCACTGGAAATTCTGACCATACTTTGTCTATGAACAACACATAGATCCATGAGGGTAACCTACCTCACTTTTTCCCCTCATGTTTCTAATATTAAAACCCCCCGAAAGAGCTCTGTGCAATCCAAACATTGTTTGGTATCTTGTTCTGCGACACAGCAACTAAACCACTACTACCTTCACATGAAGTTTGGGATCATTTTTAAAAACACTCCAAGGAGCTCAAGTGAATGTTGCATAATCAGCACCAGGTTCCTGGTGTTATTTTTTCACATCAATATGACCACAGATTAAGATGGAAAAAAAGGAAACTAGTAAGGCTCAAATTCAAACTGTATCTGTAGTCATCATAATTTCTATTTTACACACTACGGTTTAAATGGGAAAATAAAGCACCATGCCAATATTTCACCATTTGTGTTCTATCCTTTCTTGTTTTTGCGGTTTTCTTCAGTTAACCCAGTACTGAAATGGAACATAAAGGCTTGCAACATGTACAAACAGTTGACAGTTGTACGTTAAGGGGTTGTGTGTCAATGTGTTGAAGTATGTCTGCAGGAGGGTCTCCAGTGTGAAGAGCTCTGACAGCTCTGTTGTGGTTTTCTCTTCCTTTGGATTTTCCCACCTCCTAGAGAATTTATTTCTTTTGTAGCACAGCAGGGATCACTGAACTGTTAGATGTTACTAAATGGGGAAGTTCCACACTGCCCTCTAGGGTTTCAGATGGATTTTTGTATTAGGATCTAAGTGGTTGCCATTAAATAGCATATTCTGTGACACATTACTCTTGTTTTGCAAAATAAAGAATTTGAAAACAGAATTTTATTTCTTGGATTGTTTTTCGGTATTTTTTTTAAGTGCAAGCAATTAAACCTACACGTCGTTTGATGCTGGGACTTGAATACCTCTCAGTATTTATTCACCACACTTCACAGGGCGCCCAGACGAGGCAAAGCTGAGACACCCACCTCCGCCCAAGCGCTACCTGGAGAACACCCAGGCAGCCAAAGCCGACCACCGCTCCCGAAGCAGAGGGCTCCCACAGAGGAAACACTGTCACCCGAGCACATGTGACACCTCTGTCACGTGCTCAGTGTGAACCTGGTTTTATCTGTGAAGAGCACAGGGCACCAGTGCCAAATATGCTAATGTTGGTGTTCTCTGGCAAATGCCAAACTTCCTGCACGCTGTTGGGCTGTAAGCACAACCCCCACCTGTGGACGTCGGGCCCTCATAATACCCTCATGGAGTCTTTTTCTGACCGTTTGAGCAGACACATGCACATTTGTGGCCTGCTGGAAGTCATTTTGCACGGGCTCTGGCAGTGCCCTCCTGTTCGTCCCTGCACAAAGGTAGAGGTGATGTTCCTGCTGCTGGGTTGTTTGTCCTCCTCCACGTCTCCTGATGTACTGGCGTGTCTCCTGGTAGCGCCTCCATGCTCTGGACACTACGCTGATAGACACAGCAAACCTTCCTGACAGCTCACATTGATGTGCCATCCTGGACGAGCTGCACTACCTGAGCCACTTGTGTGGGTTGTAGACTCTGTCTCATGCGACCACTACTGGCAGCATTCAAAAGTGATCAAAACATAAGCCAGAAAGCATAGGAACTGAGAACTGGTCTGTGGTTACCACCTGCAGAACCATTTCTCCTTTATTGGGGATGTCTTGCTAATTGCCTATAATTTCCACCTGTTGTCTATTCCATTTGAGCAACAGCGTGTGAAATTTATTGTCAATCAGTGTTGTTTCCTAAGCTGACAGTTTGATTTCACAGAAGTGTGATTGACTCGAAGTTACATTGTTTTGTTTAAGTGTTATCTTTATTTTTAAGCAGTGTATAGCCACAGAGGCCTGTCCTATTCATCTAGTAACCCTTGAGTGTGAATATTTACATGAATAAACTGGAATCTGTTTGACAAATATGATTTAAACCAGCCTAGTGCGTTTCCTTTGATCCCTGCAACACGTCCAAGCCTTTCTAAGATAATATTGCAAGATAAGACCAGAACAGTCACAAGTCCATTATCTTAGGCCATGAGAATATCATTAGTAACTTTTACCAGTGCAGTTTCAGTGCTATGATGAGGTCTAAAACCTTACACTCAAAAGTAATCTTGATCAAGAGTTTTTTTTTTAAAGTTAAGGTTTAATCACAGCAACCCCAAATTCCTGTGGTACGTATCCATTTACTAAGGATAGATTTATCATATCTAAAATGGGGTCAGTAACCAAAGGGAACACTTTGTTAAATAATTTGGTTGGGATTGGGTCCAACATGCAAGTTGAAGATGAGGCTAATATTTTTGATGATTCCGAAAGCTCGACTATTTTAAAACAGTCCAAACACAAATTTGGTTTTACAGTTCCCTCCGATGCTGCCTCACATACTGGGAAGGAGGTAATCATGTTTGGAAAGATGGCAATGATTTTATTTTTAATAGAATTGATATTATTTATTAGGAATCCCATAAAGTCAACACTATTGAGAGCTGGGGGAATATTAGGCACAACAGAGCAATGACTGTGTAAGTTTGCCGACTGTACTAAAAGGAAACCTATGATTGTTCTTATTCTCCTCTATTAATGATAAAAATATGCTGTTCAAGCTTGTTGAAGGGTCTTTTTATACAGCAGCAGACTATATTTCCAGGTTAAACAGGAATCCTTTAGGTGTGTAGAGCAACATTTTCTCGAATTTCCTAGTATTCTGCCTTAAACAAGCAGCTCTGCATTAAACCAGAGAGCCAACCTCCAATGGTTAACTACTTCCTTTTTTAAAGGGGGGGGGACACTGTCTAATGCCAGAAGCAATGAGGAAGTAACGCTATGAACCAGACTATCAATTTCTGAAGGGTTAGAGATGGAATTGGTGCCCTTCACTTTGTTACTCGGAGACACTGAGGAAGACAAGAATGGAACAGATTTAAAACTTGTTATAGCATTGTCTGATAAAGTTCCACTGTAATGAAACTTTTCCTTTTCAGGTTTAGGATGCTCAGTTAAACTAAATTCAAAAGTTATCAAAAAATGGTCTGACAGGACTGGGTTATGTGGGAGGACTGACAGACAGTGAGACAGATTTCAGTAAATTTCACATTTTTTTAGCTCAATTTGAACATGTATCAGAAAACGGAACATTAGGCTATCAGCCTAATTGTGTGTTGAATCCTCTTTTGCTTTCATCCGTTCAGTCATAGACCCCTGAATGTGGGATGTGGTATCTCGCACCAAGGATGCTTGGCACCTTATGCTGTAAGTGTGAGCTGAGGCCTCCATGGATTGGAGTGTTTTTTGCCCAGCACATCCCATGGACTTTGGATGAAGCTTAGACCTGGGGGATTTGGAGAACAAATCAACACTTTAAACTCTTGCCCCTTTTTTGTTTCAGAGAACATTATCCTGATTAAAGAGGCTGCAGCCATGAAGTTCAAGTCTTTCCATAAAAGGAGTACATGGTCTTCAACAGCTAGTTAGGTGATAGGTGTCAGTAAAACTCAAATGGATGATGGGACCAAATATTTCCTATACCATCATACCTGCTGTGCTGGCTTACCATGTACCCATAGTGCATCCTGTGGGCCATAACTTTTACAGATAGTAACATACACCTGGCTATCCATGTGAAGTAAAGACAAATGTAATTCATCAAACCAGCCCAATCTGCTTGCAATTCCCTATGGTCCAGTTCGGATGCTCGTGAGCCCAACACTGGTTCCCCACTGTTTGGTTTGTGTTCAAACAACCAATTCAAAATGAAAAGCAGAAGTGTAGACAAAACATTATTTGGAGGAAGTAATGGTTTTTTTTAAATAATTTGCTACATCACAAATTAATAACCTTTATGAAAATTTATTTTAATTTATGGATCAGTGACTGGATCTAATTTTGTATTTTGGCATACTAAGATGGCGACTTCAGAACGGCTTATAAGATTAGTTTTTGGTGTGTAAATGATCCATTTTAAAGCCCATCTGTATTTTGAATAAGTAAATAATAATCCTGATTGTTGATGAGCACTAACGATCTGCTGAAGCAGGCCGCAGACACAGATAAACCACCACCAGTGCACAGAGCTATTTTAGCATCTAGCGTCCAAAGGGATCACTCTGTGTAGCTTAGCGGACCAGAGTACAAAGAAAAACACTCCGGTGGAACGGAGTACATTGTGTTGCATGATTAAAATAACTCCTGTCAGTCAATAACCTTTAAAAAAACACTTTTTACCAGAGTCCAAACGGTCTGTTTGTACCCAAACAATGAAATCTTACAAATACAGCAAAAACACAGACTGAAATAGACAATCAAAACAACCTTTAAATCGTTTATCCTAAGCTAATTTACCTCTGTCCAGACACAACCTTACTTGGACAAGTCTTAGATCTCCATAAAAGGTCTTCTCCGCGGTGTGGTCCTGGCAAAAGGGCAGCTTTTGGCTCAGGAGCTTCGGCTAAGCAGCTCTCTTCTCGGGTTCAAGACTTATTGCATCAACTGGAATACAGTTACTTGATCCACAATCAGCAAACTGAATGTGGATCAAGTAACTGTCTTAAGGCCGGTTCACACTGCGTTTTTTTTTTGCAGTCTCAAAGGACTGCTTCATGCAACACCGTGCAAGCTCCAATGAGCTCTAGATGTGTGTCACACTGAATGGCCCACCATTTTTCCTCACAATTCTTTTCACAAGAAAGAAAAGGTCTAGGATGCCCGAAATCGCACAATGTGATCCCAGCATTATGGGCAAGAGAAAGAGAGTGGGCGGAGCATGTGCTGAAATTGGGGTGATGATGTAACATTCTTTTAGTGAAGTCCCTTCTTTTTCCTATTGAAACTGAAGGGTGGTTAAATGCAGTGTATTGTGGGAGGTCTGTCTTTGAAGTCCAGTCCTGTCATCATGCCGAATGGCACAACAAGCATAAACGACACAACTAAAACCGATTCCTCTTCCTAGTGAAAGTATCCCTAGGCTGTTTCAAAAGACAATAGATGACAATGAATCAGTGCCGGCATCAATACAGACATCAGTGAGCCTTTTGGCCATCATAAGTGTTCAGCCTGTGGCAGCAAAGTAGCGCGATCAGTTGTCTTTCACAAAAGATTATGCCATGGCGTGCTGTCGACGTGCAGGATTGCGTATAAATCAAACTTTATTTATAACGCACTTTTCAAACAAAATAGCATATCAAAGTGCTTTACAGATCAAAATTACCCCACATAACACCCCCCCCCCCCCAAACAACAAAAACATCATGACAATTATACCCCCCCTTCTCCTCCCAACCCATCTCCGATGCACACACACACTTAATAGCAACAATACATAAGGACATTGGGCCAAGCACAGGTGAGCCAGGTAAGGAAACGCCATCAGGGGAGCCATTTGCATTGACACTAGCAGATCGGCAGCAACAGCCGAGGCACCGGCCCAGGGCGCCCAGGGGAGGGAAGCCTGAGGCCCCCACCTCCACCCAAACACTACCTGGAGCTCTCCTGGCAGGCAGCCGTAGCCGAACCACCGCTCCCGAGGCAGAGGGCTCCCACATAGGAAACACTGGAGGAAAGATAAAAAATAGGTTTAAATATTAAAATAGAGTAGATAAATATGAGAGTAAATAGTAGAACACAGATAAAATTTTAACACTGATAAAATTTGAATTATGTAATGTAAAAGATTGATAAAATTTAATCTAGTAAGACATGCAGAATAATTAAGCAGATATTAATAAATAATTAATCCATTAAAAGCTAGACTAAAAAGGTGAGTCTTGATCCTGCTCTTAAAAACATGAACATTCTCTGCGGCCCTGAGGTCCTCCAGCAGCCTGTTCCAAAAGTGAGGGCCATAAAACTGGAAAGATGCCTTGCCTTGCATGTGTGTCCTGACTTTTGGGGTGACAAGGAGACGGCTGCCAGAGGAGCACAGAGACCGCGAAGGTTTATATGGTAAAAGCAGTTCAGAGAGATAAGAAGGCCCAAGACCATTAAGACACTTAAAAACCATTAAAAGAACCTTAAAGTCGATCCTGAAATGTACGGGGAGCCAATGCAATGATTTTAAGACCGGTGTAATGTGCTCCTGCCTCCTGGTCTTCGTCAGGACACGTGCTGCTGAATTTTGTAGTAGTTGTAAACCTGATATACTCTTTTTGGGAAGACCAGAAAGCAGGGCATTACAGTAATCAATTCTACTGGAGATAAAAGCATGCATCAGTGTCTCCGTGTTGGCCCGAGAGAGAATGGGGCGGACTCTGGCGATGTGCTTTAGTTGATAAAAAACTATTTTTGTAATATTTTTTATGTGAGGAATAAAAGTCAGCTCAGTCAAAAATCACGCCCAGGTTCTTCACTTGTAAAGAGGGATTAAAAGACAGTGATTGTAGTTTTGGTAAAAGTTTCTCTCTCTGAGCCTCAGGACTGATGACTAAAACTTCAGTTTTGTCCTGGTTGAGCTGGAGAAAGTTTTCTGACATCCAGGATTTAATGTCTAAAATGCAGTTAAAAAGTGCATCCATTGGCCGTGTGTCATCGGGAGACATGGAGATGTACAGCGGTGTATCATCAGCATAACTGTGAAAGTTGACTCCATGTCTTCTGATGACGCTGCCAAGAGGGAGCATATACAGGTTAAAAAGCACTGGGCCTAAAATCGAACCCTGGGGCACACCACATGTAATCCTATGGACCCTAGAGGACCTAGTTTGACTTATCCCTGTTTCTTCTGAAATCTACAATCATCCCCTTTGTTTTGTTCACATTCAAGGTAAGACGATTGTTTCCACACCATGTCACAAAGCGGTCCACCAGCTCTCTGTATTCAGCTTCTTGTCCATCTCTGATACACCTGACAATTGCAGAGTCATCTGAGTATTTCTGCAGACAACAGGTCTCTGATTTGTACTGGAAGTCTGAGGTGTACAGAGTGAAAAGGAATGGTGAGAGTATGGTCCCCTGTGGTGCTCCTGTGCTGCTGACCACCTGGTTTGACACACAATTCTTCAGTCTCACAAATTTTGGTCTGTTGGTCAGGTAGTGATTGATCCAGGCTATTGTTGAGGGCTCCACCTGTGTCAAGAGTTTCTGACAAAGCAAATCATGCTGAATTGTGTTAAATGCACTGGAGAAATCAAAGAACATGATCCTCACAGTGCTGGCTTTGTCCAGATGACAGTTGGTTGAAGCAGGTGGATGATGGCATCTTCAACTCCAACTCCACAGCGATAAGCAAACTGCAGTGGGTCCTGTTACGTTCTTGTTTGCTTACTCAGGTGTGCCAACAGGAGTCTCTCCAGGACCTTCATGATGTGGGATGTCAGGGCAACAGGTCTATAGTCATTGATGACAGATGGGTGAGTTCTCTTTGGTACTGGAACAAGGCAGGATGTCTTCCACAACACTGGAACCTTCTCCTGGGTTAAGCTAAGGTTGAAGAGGTGCTGCAGAATCCCACAGAGCTGATCTGCACAGGCCTTCAGGACTCTGGGGCTGACACCATCTGGACCTGCAGCCTTGTTCCGGTTCAGTTTCTCCAGCTGCCTCTTCACCTGACTTTTGGAGACAGGCAAGTGGGAAGGGAAGGCAAAGGGGGTAGCAGCATTTCCTGACTTGGTTGAAGTAAAACTTGTGGAATCAGAGGAGTCCATGGCTGAGGTGAAGGATAAAACATCCGAGGTTTAACAGGAAAGCGGTTGTTCAGAGGACAGTGGGATGTCTGTTCGGCTGGGAACAGGAGAGGAGGATGCCGAGCTAGTTCCTGAACTGAACCTGTTGAAGAATGTGTTCAGTTCATTGGTTCTGTCCAGACTTCCATCTATCCAATCCTTCCTGTCCTTAAAGCCTGTGATCTTTCTCATTCCTGACCAGACATCTCGGATATTGTTTCTCTGTAGTTTGTTCTCCAGCTTCTTCCTGTATGCCTCCTTGCTATTTCCTCCCTCCCACCCAATGTCTTGTTTTCTCTTGTGAAGCAGCTGACAAACTGTTGAAATGTTGGAAGTGTAGTAGAGATTGAGGCATGATTGAAATCACCAGATATTGCCAGAAATGCATTGGGGTGCTGTGTCTGTAGCTTAGCAACAACGGAATTGATGACATCACATGCATTGTCGGCAACAGCTGAAGGTGGAATGTAAACAACTGCCAAAATTACACTAGTGAACTCTCTTGGTAAATAATATGGACGAAAACTTACTGCCAAGAGTTCGACATGTGGGCTGCAGAGACGACACTTCACAGTAAGATGTCCTGGATGACACCATCTGTTGTTGACAAGCACTGCTACTCCACTTACTTTTCTTTTCCTGCTTGTTTTCAGATCTCTGTCTGCTCGTACAGTCAGGAAGCCTGGCAGAGAGACGTTGGAGTCGGGGATATGATCCTGCAGCCACGTCTCAGTAAAACACATAACACTGCATTCCCGATACTCTGAGTCCTTGTAAGGACTTGGAGTTCAATTCAATTCAGTTTATTTATATAGCGCCAATTCACAACAGATGTCATCTCAAGGCACTTAACAAGAAGTCATTTCAATACATTTATACAAACATTCCAATCAGTTAAAAAGTTTCCTATTTCAGGAATCCCAGCAGATTGCGTCAGTCATTGACGTGAGGTTGGGCAGACTTTCCAACCACAGCAATCCTTCAGCAATCCCTCATACTGAGCAAGCATGTAGCGACGGTGGAGAGGAAAAACTCCCCTTTAACAGGAAAAAACCTCCAACAGAACCAGGCTCAGTAGGAGCGGCCATCTGCCACGACCGTCTGGGGGTTTGAGAAGACAGAGCAGAAACACAGAAGGAACAGAAGATCTGATATAAGAGAACTTTCTATGTTACAGAAAGTAAAAAGTTAATAACAGGACACAGTGGATGTTCAGCCACTGGGAGCACCATCCTAGTCGATGCCCCCCGTCCAACAGGGAATTGCAGCCAAGCAGGATACCAGACCAGGTATATCTTCTATGGAGAGAAAAACACAGAGAACACAAAGTTAACAGTCGAAATAGCAGAATGTACTGTAATACAACTGGAGAGTAGTAGTAGAAAAGGAAGTAGCAGAGTGAAGAAAATTGGTAAGTCTGTCCTCCAGCAGTCTAAGCCCATAGCAGCATAACTACAGAGATAGCTCAGGATGACCTAAGCCACTCTAACTATAAGCTTTATCAAAAAGGAAAGTTTTAAGCCTGGCCTTAAAAGTAAACAGAGTGTCTGCCTCACGGACTAAAGCTCGGAGCTGGTTTCACAGGAGAGGAGCCTGATAACTGAAAGATCTGCCTCCCATTCTACTTTCAGAAATCCTAGTAACCACAAGTAAACCTGCAGTCTGAGAGGGAAGTGCTCTGTTGGGAACATATGAAACAATTAGATCTCTGATTTATGATGGAGCTTGATTATTAAGGGCTTTGTATGTAAGGAGGATCTTAAATTCTATTCTGGATTTAACAGGGAGCCAATAAAGGGAAGCTAAGCTAAAGCAGGAGAAATGTGATCTCTCTTTTTAATATTCATATATATAGTAAATGTACAGCACTTTATTTAGTCCTTGAGGACCCCAAAGTGCTTCACACTACATTCAGTCATTCACTCACAGGTGATGGTAAGCTACATTGTAGCCACACTGACAGAAGCGAGGCTGCTGAACACTGGCCCTACCGGGCCCTCTGACCACCACCAGTAGGCAGAAGGGTGAAGTGTCTTGCCCAAGGACCCAATGACTGAGACATTATCTCTCTCTCTCTACTGCGGACTTGATCCGGCGTCCGGCAAAAATAGAATCGATCCTATTTTTGCCGGATGGCGAAACGGCGGCGGCAGTGGAAATGCTCTCATTGACCACCCCCCAATTTCCACTGCATGTGCTCCACTCCGACATGCACTCCGCAGCAAAAACGTTCCCACTGTAGTCAATGAGAGCATTTCCAATGCCTACGCAAATAACTAGCACCAACCGGATAGAGAACCACATTTCCAGGTGTTTTTCAAAATAAAGACGGACTAGACATTTTTTTGTATGCATAGCTATATTAATATAAGCCCACGTATATTCATACATATGTTGTCCAAAATATCTTGACAGAGAATAACTGTTCTTTTCTATTCGTTTTCCACGAAATGAAGAATTGTGTTCTGACTTCCGCATTTATTAATGGCTTTTATCGCGAGATCTCGCAATTCCCGTGCATTTTGTTTTAGGGAGAAGTGGGTAAGTGATGAAATTGGTTCGTATTTTAATGATTTGATCTCTAGTAAAGTCTTTTAAAATTTACCTTCTTCTAACTGAGATTGGAAAGCTTTCTTTTAGAAGGAGCATCCTCAGCGTTTTGTTACATTTATCATCATAAAACTCAATTCCTTCAATCTGCAGTGATCGCAGTGGTGGAATTGGGCTTGAATACAGCACATTTTCTTTTATTAGAGAATGGAACGACCTTGGAATAGATTTCAAAATATTTACATGCAGTTTTTTTGGGACATTTTAACTGATGCTTAGTGGAGAATCTTTCATGATCTAAAAAAATTCCCTTCCGAATCCATCAAGTGACAAGCTGACCAGATGCCCTCTGTATACCACTCAATAAATACTGACTTCGGATTCACCCTAATGTATCTCTTATTCCAAATGGGAATGTTGTGTGGTGTAAAATTGTGTTTGTATATCTTTGACCCTAATGGCTTGCCATAAACTACACCATAGGTTAACAAAGGCGCCGAACGGAAGGGGGCTCTGTTCTGCGTCCGGTGTGAACCAGGCCTTTTATGCTCCAGAGGAAATTATCTTGAAATCTCCAATAAGGAGCAGAATATTTGCTCCTCACCTACTAGATTAACAACATGGAATGGGCCACCTACTTAGACCAATGGAAACATGTCGTTTCTGAGGCAAACTCAATACAGAACTCAGGTAGTTCAGGAGTTGGACGACTACATGCAGCACAGATGTGAAGCAGCTGTTTTGCATTAAATATTAGTATCTTTGGCCATTTTTCAGTTTATGCTGTAAATGTTTGTGTAAAAACGCCTCAACATAAAATTAATTTATCCTCATTTTCTGTATCTCTTTCCTGATGTTATTTGGAATATGTTTACATATGGAAGGGGGTGGGGCTTACCCATCTCAATAGATCTTGGACAGCACATGAGTTCTGCCCAGATGTGCTCTAAGCACACAAGAACAGAATGACCGCATCCTGTTCTCACCTCCTGGCAGAAGGAACACATTTGTTGTTTCAGTTCCTAACAGTGGACCTGTTACCAGATCATCCTACCTCAACTGTGAATCTCTGCAGATCCTCCAGAATTACCATGAGTTACTGCTCCCCTTGGCCAGCCTGTTGGTTTAGAGGGACAGAAACTTTCTGGCAGGTTTGTAGTTGTGCCTTACTCTGCATCACGTCATCCCACACTGCTGTAAAGAGATCACCCCACATGCTGGCATGATGCAACTCAAGATGGAACTCCTTTCAGACTCCTGACAGATGAGAACATCTTAGAGGAATCCTCTGGCAGCTGCTGTCTTACACCATCTCTCCCTAATGCCCTCTGGTGGACAGGTACAATAATGCATTAGCATATTTCAGATTTTAATTATGCACACGGTAGGGTGAAAACATGTTTATTTAAGCAGAGTGGTTCTGATGGAAATTATTTTTTAAATCTTCAATCATGGACAGAACTGCTTTAATTAGGATGTGTTCACCAGCGCACAGCTGAACAATTAACACATCGACAGTGAGTAAATGTCGTCTGGATAGAAGCTGAAGTCCCTGTGAGCTGAAAGCCCCTCCCTGCAAGCAGGCTGCAGTAACATGACAGCCGTTTTCTTCAGTGAGTCAGACCAGTCTGTGTGGCTGCTGCCCAAATAAATCAGGCCTCCATCATGCTCTATGGAGACTTCTGTACAAAGCAGAACCACTGGTTAGGCCTCAGAGGTTCTTCTCTTGATCTCACCAATGAGATCAGATCGGGATATATCCACCTGGGGAGAGATCCAGAAATGGCAGCAATTCAATCCAACAACCTTGTCATTAATTAAAAGCACATTCAAGTTTCAATCCAGATTTACTGAAGCTGTGGATAAAACTAGGGGTTTGAATACAGTAGCTAAGCGGAGGCTGTACCTCCTCTCTGCTGGCCACTACACGCAGTTTGACCACTCCATCCTTCAGCTCCTGTTCTCCCAGTATGGCCACCAGAGGGATCCCTGTCTCCTCGCAGAGCTGCAACTGACTCAGAAGTTTGGGGTTCTTCTTGTACATCACCTCAGCCTGCACACAAACACAGAACTCATGATAACAGTAGACCAGCATTTGAAGGTTTTTCAGTGATTTATTCCCTTTGAGAGGACTGAATGATTCTTAAACTGAGTGAGGTGTTTCAGGTCTTGGTTCTATGTTAAACATCAAGCTATTCACTGCTTCATGTGGCAGAGTGGGTCTACCTCTCTTTAGATGAACTGGTTAGTACTGTGAACTCTGTAGCTATTTTTTTCCAAGAGGCAGTACACCACACATCCCTGAATGTTCTAACAGGGTCACTTCTGACAGAACTCTTCCTCAGGAGATGCAGATCAACTAAAAAAGGTCAGACACCATTTTTCAAAATTTTATCTGTAAAGTTATGAATATCATGCATCATTTTCCATAAAATCCAATCATATTCAGGTTTTTGCTTGTATTGAGACGTGGAAAAGCAGTTCAATATGTCAGTTGAAAATCCAGTGATAATCCTACACACACCTTAATGCCAGCATTCCAGAGCTCGGTAACGAGCCTCAGCCTCTCCTCCAGCAGGTTCTTTTGAGCTGACGCCACCATGATCTGAACCTCTGTGGTACGGATCTTCTCTGCTGACGCCTTAACAGTCACAGTGCTGTTAGAGTCTGAACATCAGCGGCCTTTAGCAAAAGAGTAAACAACAACACAGCTCCAGGCATTACCTCAGCCTTCTGCTCCATGATGGAGAAGATCCTTTCGATGCCAATGCTGACCCCCACGCAAGGCACCTTCCTGCCCTTGGGGTCGAACATGCCCACAAGGCCATCGTATCGCCCCCCTCCAGCCACGCTTCCCACACTGATTTTGTGTGTGTCCTGACTTTAGGGATGACAAGGAGATGGCTGCCAGAGGAGCGCAGAGACCGCGAAGGTTTATATGGTAAAAGCAGTTCTGAAAGATAAGAAGGCCCAAGACCATTAAGACGCTTAAAAACCATTAAAAGAACTTTAAAATCCATCCTAAAACATACGGGGAGCCAATGCAGTGATTTTTAGACTGGTGTAATGTGCTCCTGCCTCCTGGTCTTCGTCAGGACATGTGCTGCTGAATTTTGTAGGAGTTGTAAATCTGATATACTCTTTTTGGGAAGGCCAGAAAGCAGGGCATTACAGTAGTCAATTCTACTGGTGATTAAAGCATGAATTAATGTCTCCATATTGGCCCAAGAGAGAATGGGGCGGACTCTGGCTATTTTCTTTCATTGATAAAAACCTATTTTAGTAATGTTTTTAATGTGAAGGATAAAAGTAAGCTCAGATTAAAAAAATATGCCCAGGTTCTTCCATTGTAAAGAAGGGTTAAAAGACTGTGGTTGCACTTTTGGTAAAAGTTTCTCTCTCTGAGCCTCAAGACCAATGACTAAAACTTCAGTTTTGTCCTGGTTGAGCTGGAGAAAGTTTTCTGCCATCCAGGATATAATGTCTAAAATGCAGTTATAAAGTGCAACCATTGACCGTGTGTCATCAGGAGACATGGAGATGTACAACTGTGTATCATCCGCATAACGAAAGTTAACTCCATGTCTTCTGATGACGCTGCCAAAAGGGAGCATATAGAGGTTAAAAAGCACTGGGCCTAAAATTGAACCCTGGGGCACACCACATGTGATCTTGTGGACCTTAGAGGACCAGGTATCTAAACTTACTATAAAAGTCCTGTCTGTGAGATAAGATGTAAACCATGAGATGGACAAAAGTTGTTAGTTGGACATAACTTGTTTTTATACCGAATGAAGCCTCGCTCCTCAAGTCTTTTTACTAAAGACTAGCCACTCCAAAAGGTGGCTGTCCTTCTCAGTCCCTGTGAACTGTCTGGCGATCTGGTCTTCAGCTCTAAAGGCCAGAAGCTCCCAGACCTCTGCAATCACTCCAGTTTGCCATTTCAGCTGATACAGTTTACAAATCCTAAATATCCTGTTACCCTAATATGCCGCCAGGGTGTTTCTTTTGAAAACTCCTCCCAATAACTAAAGCTGAATCTCTTGTCAAGGTGTTCATAGTTCCCAGTTCTCCCTCTAATGGAGTGAGACTCAGAAGTTTCTCTAGATCTCACCCTGCCCAGATAAATCTCACTCCAAATAAGGAAAGTGGCTGCACTCACACTAAAGCACTTGTTTCCACACTGCTGTTTGTGAGTGTGTAAGCACAGCAGCACTTGGACCGGTCTGTCTGAGGTTCTGATCACTCTGTAGATGCTTGCATTCTTTGGTTGCGCTGCCTCAGTACGACACAGTGAGACAGATCGTCAGGATCTTCCTAATGATGCAGCTATTTGGTTTGGATGTTCTGATCGAACTTGCTCTCTTTCTTCAGCCTTATGATGGTTAAGACGCGGAGTTGTGTAGGCCTGTCCAAACTAATAAAGGATGTTGTTTTCATGCAACATCCCTTTCTTGTTCTGTAGGCTTCCATTAGTGATCAGCAAGTCACTTCAGTTCCATCTGAATATTCAATTCAATTCAGTTTATTTATATAGCGCCGATTCAGATGTCATCTCAAGACACTTTACAAGAAAATTCATTTCAATTAGGGATGGGCATTCGATTAAACTGTCTTCATCGATCATCGGGAGAGTTAACGATCGATTTTCGATTAATCATTGATATTTTTATATTAAAATTCATTGTTCATAGGCTATATTAAAATGCAGTGAGAATAGAAAAATAGCGTTTTTCCTCATTGAGATCTTCATTACAAGTGGGACACCTCTTGTGGCAGTTAATTCACGGTAGTTGCACAAAGAAAATATGCACTATAAGCTGCGGAGCCGACAGCTAAAAGACGGTACTCATTAACACAACTGACGCTCATATTTTTTTTCTTCTCCAAAAAAGTAAAAAAAAAAAAGTCATGTTAAACAATAACTTAATAAAAAAAAAATAATACTTATAGGTCTGATAGTTTTGTGTTACATTTGGCAAAAAGAGTTGAGAAAGAGGATGAGAGAGATCAGCGTACCTAACAATAAATTAGGCTCATTAACAGACTAAAAAAGACACAAAAAAAGAAACCGTAACTTATATACAACTTTAGCATGAGTCTACTGATTTTTGTTGAGAAAGATGAGCATGTTAACATGCGCTGGGGTCAGAAGCGAAAGCATTCTGGTGAGCAGACTGACGAACACCAGGCTGCTGTCGCGTCTGACCTACAGCGCTGAGATCACCTGCTGTGAGGGACAGACGTCGCTGTGATACACATACCTCCGTTCTAACTTGGCAAGCCTCTGGAATGTTGTTTAATTCATTTTCCACCAGTCTGTAGGGGTACAATCCAGGGGTGGCGGAGCCTCCCTCAGAAAGTAATCGGTGAGTAAGTTTCTCTGCTCGTTGTGCATCTCGGCTCCTCCGTGCTAACACCGACTTTATGCTAGGTTGAGACCTCCGCTTCTAACCAGGGTTGGAAGTGCGTTCAAGGTGGCAGCATGTTGGAGTAGCTCAGTTACTTTGGTTCATATTTTTTTCTTTTTTAAAACTTTAATTCTTCCATTTCTGGTAGAAGCATTGTTTTTGTGGACAACTGTTCTCTCTGGTTTTGAATGCTGTGCAGCTGGAAGGATTTTTGCTGATACTTTTTATTTTTGGACATTTGTTATGATGCATAACCATGGCAACAAGGTGGTTTACAACTGGCAGCAGCTGATTAACATCACAAAAGCTCAAATAAGACCTCAACTACAGCCACAAAACCCTGATGAGTTGAAAAGAAGACGCCATAGATCCAGAGCATCCTCTACATCAGACTGTCATACAACTACACAGCGTCTTCAGTCAGAGGCTTCTTCAGATCTGCAGACTGCTACACAAGATCATCTCTACCCACAGCCATCAGCATCTACAACAAATCTTTGAAGGAACTTGCATAATGAGTTACAACAAAATTTAATTTCCCTTTGGGATTAATAAAGTAATTTTGAATTGAATTGAATTATACACAGCTTCGCAGTGTTGGCAGTGAACCGAGACTTTTTTGTTTATTTATTTTTTTAGTCAAAGTGGTCCCACGCCACACTTTGCTGCGACTTCTTCATGACAATGCTATTGAAATACACAGAAACTAGCAAGAAACTGAGTCGGCCTGTTTATTCATCCCCCTCGTGTGGTGAAGTGTTTAATTACTGCCACATTGCAATATTAATTGCATTCCTTCAAAACTCACACTACACAACAGAACATGTGTTAATTGATTGGTAAAAAAAAATTTCATCGATTAAATTCTTAATGATCAATTAATCGATCGTCGATTAATTATGCCCATCCCTAATTTCAATACAATCATACAAACATATTTCAGGAAGATGATGTCCAAATGTATGGCAGCACAGCCGTAAGTTAGCAAACCTCTATATCTGTCCTCTGTATCCTAACAACTATCATCGGAGAAAAGGGTCACCATACCATCACACATAGACAAACAGCACACACACACGCACACACACACACACACACACACACACACACACACCAGTCCGTATTGCTACCCATATTAGGACTTTATATTGACTTCCATTCATTTTATTAGCTACATTAATGCCTAACCCAAATCCTAACCCTAACCATTACCAGTTTATTCCTAACCCTAATCTAATAACATAATATTAAATGATTGTTTTTCTGATTATATTTTCTTGCAGATTCCTTTAATGAATTTCTTTCTTTTGCATCAAGCTGTGGTAAAAAAACGATTGCCTTTCAAAAGTCCATCAAGTAGCTGCAACACATTTTCACACATAGAATACTGACAAATGCCCACCACACAGGGCAAATCTCTACTTTTAGAAAATGTAAACAACATTTAGGTAAAGTGAGGTAAAGTGGAAACAACTGAAACGAGAATAAAAAATAAATAATATCTCAAAAACTAAACCTAAAATCTGTCATATTTTGACATTTTGAGAGAGAGAAGAAGTAGCTGAAGAGTTTGATATATAATATGTGTATGGTGTGAAAAAGTCATCTTATTAAAAAATTAAAAGCGATATCGATAATTTCCGATATTACATTTTAATGCCAATATCGGCCGATAATGACCTCAGGCCGATAATATCGGACATCCCTAAAAATAAGCTGCATGAGAAATTAGAGTGTAGTACTCTATGGACTGTACCAGTTGGTCTGAAATATTTAAGAAACTCCTGTACAACTTACGAAGGGAAACGTTAACCATCAGCAGCATCATACTGTTATCAAAGTAAGAACAAACCTACAGCTTTGCTTTCCTTGCAAATTCAGATTTTTCTATTTATTATTATTTGTTTTCAGACATTTAAATATTTAACAGATGACGACATAAATAAACAAAGTCTGAAATGGAATAGGCAGAAGCTAAAGCTTATTACGCTTATTCCAGTATATTTACAAAGCATACAAAGTAAAAGCTACCAAAGTCTTATACATACAGTTATACTATTTTTTGTATTTTCACATCATCCGAAAGAGAGAAAAAAATCGATCATCTTAGTTTTGCATCTATAGCATCCATTCTCAATGTATTTCTTTTTTATAATTGTTTTCTTCAAAAGAATATTAAATTGGATTAAGGTTCCACAGTCTTTCAACTCTTAGTGCAACTCACTCCAAACATTAATCCCAACTTTGTTCCATTAGTTCATTCTTAAGTCTGGAAATAGCCTATTGAGATTTGAACCTTTTTACTATAATTAATTTTCTTTTCTTTTACTGATTTGAAATGAAAAACAACATTCTATAACAGTGGGTTTTTTTCTGGGATTGAGTAGGTCAATATTAAAATCTCCACAGTCAAAGACCATTTTACTACTTATATTCCTTCAAAGATTTGTTGTAGACAGCCATCAGCATCTACAACAAATCTTTGAAGGAACTTGCATAATGAGTTACAACAACATTTAATTTCCCTTTGGGATTAATAAAGTAATTTTGAATTTGAATTGAATTGAATATCCTCATACAGATCAATCATTATTTCTTGAAAGTTTTCAAATAAAGGCTTTTAAATAATTTCTGTTATTTGGAGTTAGAGTCTATATTATCTTTGGGACATGCAGGAGGTTTAAAAAGGTATAAAAAATTTGATTAACAGAAAGATGAACTATAATTTAAGGCAGTCTATCAATTCTCTATTAACTCTGCTGCATTTTGAAGATTTCAATAAATTATAGCTTTTGTTCAAAAGGGCCAGGCACATAAAGCTGTTTAGCATCTGGTTCAAAATCTAGACCCATTAAAATGTATAAGGCATTCTTTCATCCTGTTTAACTCACCACGTTAGGTGAACATCTAAGTTATCAGAATCATAATAATATTTTTAAGATTTAGGATTTCTTTATGACTCTATAAACTATGTATATTTACATAGGTAGTATTTTTAACCCCCTATTTCTCCTCTATATCCTATAAACAACAGTGAGAGTTATAAAAAGTATTCCAAAAAGCATTCATCTAACTTTTAAATATAAAAAAAAATTTAAAAAAATAGTGCGTCTTCCTCATTTTTTCTGTCAATCCTTCTCATCCACACCTTTTCCTATGTGAGACACTTAACAACTTAGTTTGTCCCTGGACGATTCTGTCAAGCTGCGGGTGGAAGGGGAGCAGCCTCTGGCGAGAAACTATGCGTTCCAGACGCAGACGGTGGATGATCACCGAAGACAGGCGGTGATCCGAACGAAGGGACTGAGCTGGGCGAACCTGGGACCTCAGGCTGAAAGATTAGCTTGGGACTCGGAGTCTTGAATACTGACGTGCAGAAGCGGATCAGGAGCTACACGTCATAGAGAAGACGATGACAGAGCGAAGTGAGGTGAGTCGAGAGGTTCTTTGTAGTTTGTGGGGAAGAGGGATCCAGCCAATGAATGGTGGGGAGGTCATCAGACACAGCTGCTCTAGGTTGAGCCTGATGACTTCCTGACAGAGCCCCCCCCCCCCCCCCCCTCCAGGCCCGGCTCCCGAAGGGCCAGGTCGATCGGGATGGAGGCGATGGAAGTCAGAGATCAGGGTGGAGTCCAGGATGTGACTCTGGACCATAGCCTTGCCAGTCTACGAGGTATTGGAACCCCCTATCCCGGACCCGGGAATGTAGGATACGTCAAACCGTATAGGCTGGACCACCATCGATAAGACGAGGGGGAGGTGGGGGAGTCTCAGGAGGGGATAAAGATGAAACGACGTGTCGTTTAAGGAGGGAACAGTGGAACACTGGATGAACCTTCAAGGACGCCGGGAGGCAGAGACGACGGTTGATGCGGCGAACAATCGGATAAGGACCAATGAAGCGGGGAGCCAGTTTTCGAGACTCAGCAGGGAGTTTGAGGTATCGGGGGGAGAGCCAAACCAGGTCCCCTGTCTGAAACGTCGGACCGGGTCGATGGCGTCGGCGGTGTTGTGCTACATACCCGGCGTTGGCCCGTGTGATGGACGCCCGAGCCCGAATCCAAGCTGCCTTGGCTCGGCGGATCAGCAATTGAGCTGCTGGGACCTCTACCTCTGGTTCCTGGTGAGAGAACAAGGGCGGCTGGTAGCCATTGCAGACTTCAAAAGGGGACAACCTGGTGGCGGAGGAGACCTGGAGGTTGAGGGATAGTTCGGCCCAGAGCAAGGTGCGCGGCCAGGTGGTAGGTTCTGAAGAGACAAAACATCGGAGATAGTGACCCACCAGTTGATTGGCCCTCTCCGTCTGGCCGTTGGTTTCTGGATGGTAGCCGGAAGAGAGGCTGGCGGTCGCCCCGACGAGGCGGCAGAAGGCCTTCCAGAATTTGGCAGTAAATTGGGACCCTCTGTCTGAGACGATGTCCCGGGGAAAACCGTGGAGACGCACAACATGCTGAAGGACCAGCTCCGCTGTTTCTTTGGCAGAGGGCAGGCCTGGTAGCGCAACCAAATGGACAGCTTTGGAGAAGCGGTCAACAAAGGTGGCAATAGTCGTCATACCTATGGCGGGGGGTAATCCAGTGATGAAGTCCACCCCAATGTGCGACCAAGGCCGTGCTGGAACTGGCAGGGGACGAAGCAGTCCAGATCCCGGCTGAGTGGAAGTCTTAGCCCTGGCGCAGGTGGAACAGGCGCTAAGAAAGCTGTCGACATCCCTCGCCATGGAGGGCCACCACAGGGCGCGGCGGAGAAACTGAAGCGTCCTGGCCGTGCCCGCATGACCCGCCACTGGTGAAGAGTGACCCCACAGTAGAGCCTCCTTTCGACGGACGGTCGAGATGTAGCGACGGTTGGGTGGCGTCTCGGGAGGTGCTGGCTCATTAGCCAGGGCCGAATGAATGGAGTCCTCCAGCGGCCATCTGACAGACGCCAGGATGTGGTGTGGGGGAATGATGGGAGCGGGCTGGTGTGGTGTTGGACCCTGGAAATGGCGACGAGAGAGGGCGTCAGCCCTCCCATTCTTGGAGCCTGGCCGGTAGGAGATGTGAAAATTTTAGTGTTCAAAAAGATGAGCCCAACGGGCCTGGCAAGGGTTTAATTGCTTTGCATTCCTGATGTAGATGAGATTTTGGTGGTTTGTCCAGATCAGAAACGGTTCAGGCGTGCCCATGAGCCACTGCCGCCACTCCTCTAGAGCCCATTTGACAACCAGCAGTTCGCGGTCGCCAACCCTGTAATGTTGCTGCGTAGGGGAGAACTTCCGAGAGAAGTAGCAACAGGGGTGGAGCTTCTGATCTGGACCCTGCTGGGACAGGACTGCTCCAGCGCCAACTTTAGAGGCGTCCACCTCAACGGTGAAGGTCTTGGCAGGGTCTGGATGAAGTAAGATCGGCGCTGAATTGAAGAGCTGGGTAAGCCGGCCGAACGCTCGTTGAGCCTCCGGGGGTTGTTGGAAGGGGCGTGGCCGGAGAGCCGGCTTGGTCAGATCTGTGAGAGGAGCCACAACAGAGCTGTAGTTACGGATAAACCTCCGATAGAAATGAGCAAATCCAAGAAAGGATTGTAGTTGTTTGAGGGTGGTGGGAGGTGGCCAGGTGGTTACCGCAGACACCTTCTGGGGATCCATGGCTATTCCTTCCGCTGAAATAACATAGCCCAGGAAGGTGGTGGAGCGTTTATGAAACGCACATTTCTCCAGTTTACAATAAAGGTGGTTCTGGAGGAGGCGCTCAAGGACCGCTCGGACGTGACGAACATGGTCCACCTCGGATGCAGAGTAAATGAGGATGTCGTCTAGGTATACAAACACCCATTGTCCAAGCATGTCCCGGAGGACGTCGTTTAGTAGCCGTTGAAAGACTGCCGGACTGTTGCAGAGCCCAAAGGGCATAACCTGGAACTCCCAGTGACCAGTGGGGGTGCTAAATGCGGTTTTCCACTCATCCCCCTCCCGTATGCGGACCAGGTTGTAGAAGTTCCGGAGGTCGAGGCGAGTGAAAATGGAAGCCCGAGAAAGACAGTCGAGAACAGTGCTCACCAATGGGAGAGGGTGACGATCTTTAATAGTTATTTTATTTAAACCCCGATAATCAATGCAGGGACGGAGCGTCCCCTCCTTCTTCTTAACAAAGAAGAACCCCGCTGATGCTGGAGGATGGTCGGATGAACCCCTGGTCCAGCGCTTCAGCGATGTAGGCCTCCAAATGCGTCGTCTCCGCTGGAGAGAGAGGAAACTGGCGGCCATGCGGGGGTGCCGCCCCGGGCAGGAGGTTGATTGCCATGTCGTAAGGCCTGTGAGGTGGTAGATTGGTGGCCCGGCGCTTGCTGAAGACCTCAGCTAGGTCTCTGTAGGATGGAGGGATCTCTTCGATGGCTGGGGCCTGTGCGATCTCCAGCGCTCTGACCAATTGTGGGCGGAGATATCGTGCCGAGCACTTAGGACCCCACCGGAGAATCTGTTGGGCTGACCAGGAGATGTGGGGATCGTGAGAGCGGAACCATGGATAGCTTAGGATGAGAGGAGTCGTGCTGGAAGCGATGACCAGAAAGCTGATGAGTTCAGTGTGGTCCCCAACCCACATTCGGACCCTTGTGGTTCGTTGTTGGATGGGATAGGGCAGCAATGGACGTCCATCAACAGAAGTCACGGGTACAGGACGGTGCAGCTGAACGAGAGAGAGGTGAAGTCTTCTGGCCAGTTGGGCAGAGATGAAGTTGTCCGCTGCTCCAGTGTCTAACAGAGCAGAGTGGGTCAGATGTGGGTCATGTTGAATAAGTTGGACAGAGAGGAGGAATCGATTTGGAGCCATAGAGCCAGGTGAAACCTCTCCTATTTTCACCTGGCCTGATCTTTTCCCGGCCTGAGGGTGCACTGTCGAAGGCGATGCTTGGGTGATCCACAGTAAGCACACAATCCCTCTCGGTGCCATCGCTCTCTTTCCTCTGGCGGAAGGTGACCAAGCTGCATTGGCTCCTCTTGCTCCTCCAAACAGGTTGGAGCCGAATTCGGCGGAGCGATATGGTGAGATGCGATGCGCCGGGGACCGAGCCCTAGGGCGACTCATTACCCGGCAATCGATCTCCAACGTCAGGCTGATCGCTCTATCCAGGGCCTCTATCCAGGGTCTGCGGAGCCTCCCTGCCGACCATCTCATCCCGGATACGTACCACAGGAATTTAAAATAGCTGTAATTAAACCTTTACTCAAGAAACCTTCCCTTGATCAAGATGACTTGGTGAATTACAGACCTATATCTAACCTTCCTTTCTTATCCAAAGTCCTTGAGAAAATTGTTGCTAATCAAGTCTGTGAGCATCTAAACAGTAACGAGCTGTTTGAAGAGTTTCAGTCAGGTTTTAGAGCTCATCATAGCACTGAAACAGCACTGGTGAAGGTTACTAATGATATTCTCATGGCCTCAGATAATGGACTTTTGTCTGTTCTGGTTTTGTTAGATCTCAGTGCTCATTTTGACACAGTCGATCATAATATTCTCTTAGAAAGGCTTTAACATGTTGCAGGGATCAAAGGAACAGCACTAGGCTGGTTTAAATCATATTTGTCTGATAGATTCCAGTTTGTTCATCTAAATGATAAATCTTCTTCACTCTCAAGGGTTACTTGTGGAGTTCCACAGGGTTCTGTGCTTGGACCAATTCAGTTCACCATATATATGCTCCCAATTGGTAGAATCATTAGACAGCATGGGATAAATTTCCACAGCTATGCAGATGATACACAACTATATTTATCCATAAACCCTGATGAACCCAGTCAGTTAGGTAGATTACAGGCATGTCTGGAAGACATAAAAACATGGATGACACTAAACTTTTTGCTTTTAAATTCTGACAAAACAGAAGTTGCTGTCTTTGGACCAGAAGTTCTTAAACAGAAACTGATTGGTCAATCACTTCATCTGGATGGCATTAAATTGGCTCCCAGTAATGACGTAAAGAACCTCGGCGTTATTGTTGACCGAGACTTGACATTTAAATCCCATATTAAATAGGTTTCTAGAATGTATTTCTTTCACCTCCGGAATATTGCTAAAATTAGAAACATCCTGTCCAGGAGTGATGCTGAGAAACTAGTCCATGCATTTGTTACCTCAAGGCTGGACTACTGTAATTCTTTACTATCAGGTAGTCCACAAAATGCCATTAAAAGCCTTCAGTTGATCCAAAATGCGGCAGCAAGAGTTCTGATGAATATTAAAAAGAGAGATCACATTTCTCCTGTTTTAGCTTCCCTTCGTTCAATCCAGAATAGAATTTAAGATCCTTCTTCTTACATACAAAGCCCTTAATAATCAAGCTCCATCATACATCAGAGATCTAATTGTTCCATATGTTCCTAACAGAGCCCTTCGCTCTCAGACTGCAGGTTTACTTGTGGTTACTAGGATTTCTGAAAGTAGAATGGGAGGCAGATCTTTTAGTTATCATGCTCCTCTCCTGTGGAACCAGCTCCCAGCTTTAGTCCGTGAGGCAGACACTCTGTTTACTTTTAAGGCCAGGCTGAAAACTTTCCTTTTTGATAAAGCTTATAGTTAGAGTGGCTAAGGTCATCCTGAGCTATCTCTGTAGTTATGCTGCTTAGACTGCTGGAGGACAGACTTACCAATTTTCTTGACTCTGCTACTTACTTTTCTCCTACGACTCTCCAGTTGTATTACAGTACATTCTGTTATTTCGACTGTTAACTTTGTTTTCTCTCAGTGTTTTTCTCTCCATAGAAGATATACCTGGTCTGGTATCCGGCTTGGCTGCAATGCCCTGTTGGACGGGGGGCATTGACTGGGATGATCCTCCCAGTAACTGAACATCCACTGTGTCCTTTTATCAACTTTTTACTTTCTGTAACATAGAAAGTTCTCTTATATCAGATCTTCTGTTCCTTCTGTGTCTCTGCTCTGTCTTCTCAAACCCCCACACGGTCGTGGCAGATGGCCGCTCCTACTGAGCCTGGTTCTGTTGGAGGTTTCTTCCTGTTAAAGGGGAGTTTTTCCTCTCCACCGTCGCTACATGCTTGCTCAGTATGAGGGATTGCTGAAGGATTGCTGTGGTTGGAAAGTTTGCATCAACGGGGCTCAACCTCACGGCAATGACTGACGCAATCTGCTGGGATTCCTTAAATAGGAAACTTTTTAACTGATTGGAATGTTTGTATAAATGTATTTAAATGACTTCTTGTTAAGTGCCTTGAGATGACATCTGTTGTGAATTGGCGCTATATAAATAAACTGAATTGAATTGAATGTAGCCGGCCAGTCCCTCCATGAAGACGGAACTCAAGGCGTCGTCTCCCCACGACAGCTTGGTGGCCAGGGTGCGGAACTCCGCGGCAAAGAGATGGACCGGCTGGTTGCGCTGGCGCAGATGAAGGAGCAGAACCTCCGTGGCGGTCTCGCTGCTGGGGGGAACGAAGGTCTTCCGTAGCTCCATTACAAACAGGGAGTAGTCATTGCAGAGAGGCGATTTGAAGAGCCGTACATTGATGGCTGACATTCGAAAATCATATCGAGCGTTGCCAACAGGCCATCTGGTTTCCCGTCTAACCCGTTCCACTTGTCGGGAAGGCAGATCCGAGGCTCGGCGGTAAAGGAGGGTCTCTGCTGGAGAGTGTTGACCAGCCCGGCCAATCTGATGTGGGCTTCGGATAGGGTCTCCAGTCTGGAACTTAGTCGATCGACTATGCCTCGGAGATGAGCTACCTCGGCTTGGAGTGCCTCCACCTCTGCTGAAACGCCCGTTCCTGGCTCTGTCATCCTGTCAGGCTGCGGGTGGAAGGGGAGCAGCGTCTGGCGAGAAACTATGCGTTCCAGACGCAGATGGTGGATGATCACCCAAGACAGGCGGTGATCCGAACGAAGGGACTGAGCTGGGCGAACCTGGGACCTCAGGCTGAAAGATTAGCTTGGGACTCGGAGTCTTGAATACTGACGCGCAGAAGCGGATCAGGAGCTACACGTCATAGAGAAGACGATGACAGAGCGAAGTGAGGTGAGTCGAGAGGTTCTTTGTAGTTTGTGGGGAAGAGGGATCCAGCCAATGAATGGTGGGGAGGTCATCAGACACAGCTGCTCTAGGTTGAGCCTGATGACTTCCTGACAGATTCACACAATACAAGCACAGGCCACAAACACTAATGAACAGTAAAATCACCACACAGCATTAAACAAACCCAGCACACTTCTTTAGAACAGCACAAAAGAAAATTATCAGTACAGTATCTAATTCTAGATATTTGCAAATAAAACTCTGAATTCACCATAACTAATTCAATACACCTTATTTACAGTTCACTTCTAACCCAAATCATAGTTTCCTCTTTCTTAAAACTACTGTCTCCCTCAGAAGTGTACACACATTCTCTTATCAGCGGTCAGTGAAAGACACAGAGGGCCCAGAGAAGCTGCGACTGCAATCACACACACACAAAGATACACACCCACACACCAGTTCTCCCTACAGTTTAGCATTACCTCTGCCTAGAGCTGAAGATCTTTGCCCGACCCGTCGGGCCTGGTTCGGGCTTAATTTCTATCATTGTTCACAGGCTCGGGCCGGGTCGGGCCCAACTTTTAAGGCCCGATTACAGCTCTACCTCTGCCCCTTAATCTCACTTAGAGGAAGCTGGACTATTCAACATCACATAACTTCTACACATGGATCAGTAATATGTAAATACAAACTGCAGCAGTTTATATAGGCTACTATATTTACACCCTAGGTGGATTCTCATAACACATAGGCATGGCTCAATCACCACAAACGATAACATCAACACAACATATCACAAATTATTAAGCACATGCAACATCATTAGAGAACCTCATTAACTTGGGACTCTAACCCGGCACTTTGAGCATTATTAGAGAACTCGAATCTCATCAACCGTAGAATTTGTGGTTTCTTAATCTATGGGCCTCAAACCCAGCTTGACTAGCCTTATATCTGAGACTAGAGGGGGTTGCCATCTAAAGGACTTTAACGTCATTAACCCTAGTTTTAATTGCTCAAGTAAAATTTATGGATCAACAAGCTAACACATTTCTCTCCCTTTATTTGGTTAAGACCAATATGCAGAATTAAGTTAAAAGGATTCTGCTTTCCTTCATTTTTGCAGGCCTGCTTGGGAGGTCAAAGAGTTCAGCTGCTAAAACGTATTAATCGAATAAAAAATGCTTGGCTGTCTCTTTTTCCAATAACTTTTCTCGATACTAACTTTGTCCTAGACTCCATGGACGCCTCAAACGTCTCGGACGGAAGTTAGGGGTTCCTCAAACCCCGAGTCCCATCCTCACTCGATCTACTGCCTCTCAGTTACTAATCAGCTCCCGCCAAAACTGATCTGGGGGCTATCACCCCCGAAGAAGACAAAGTTTATCAGACAAAGTTTATCAATATTTCAGTCCTTGGACCATTTTCAGTTAGTCCTGTGACAGTCACATTTTTAAAATATTCAATATAGCATTCTAGAATTGCGCTGCTCTGGTTGGCTGCATGTGGCTGACAGTGTCAGTTATGCAGTTTAAGTTAATTTCATTGTTGAAGTTGCAATAAATAAGTTAAGTTAGTTGTTTAATAAAGGAATACTTTAATTTATATATTGTTTTAAACTTCTCTTTTCAAGGTCCTGCAGAATGTTTTCAGGGTGGAACTAATGTTCAGTACGCTGTTTTGGTCTGATCAGTTTTTTTCAGTTGCACGTCACACTCAGTAGAGGGCAGCATGGTTTTCCATTGTTAGTCTGGGTTAGAGGCTTTGAGATGAGTGCAGGGACATTTTTCCAGCGTTTTTATTAAAGAAGTACTGCAAGATGTGTTTTATTAACCCCTTCAAGTTAATGAGGTATGCAATTTGTATTTTTTTGTTGCTTGTATGAAAACAAGATGTTTATCTGTGACCAATCCATTTAGTTTATGTTCATAATAATGATGTTAATTTGATACTGAATGTGTCAAGATTTTGTAGCAGTCAAATTACGGATTTGTGATGGATTTTTGTTGGGTGATATGATTTATTGTTTATTCTCTATGAGAATGCCTTACTGTGCAGAAATTTATTATGTTATGTTCTTTGTACAGTTCTCACGGCATGTTTGGTGGCATCCACGTCCAATAAGTGCCAGTAGAAATCAAGAACGCCTTGTGTATGTTATTCAACTTGAAGGGAGTTACAGTGAGAACTCAGTCTGCTCAACACGAGGTGAGGAGACGAGGAACTGCGCCTGTCTGAGAAGCAAGGATATACGAAGATTCGTCACACTTTAGCATCAGACAGATAAGACTGTGCATATGCCGGTTTTGCAGTTTGCAGCAAGTTTAAAGTTTTACATGGATGATCCAACAAGTGGTACATTTAAAACAAGTTAAATGTTAGAAGTGGATCAACTTTGGAAATTACTTTAAAAGGACATTGCAAGTACTGAAAATTTAAGTAATCTGGTGCTTTGCACATTTTTCTAAGTTTAAGGTTCTGTATAGGTGAATTCTTAATTCCTATTTGTCTTATTTTAAGGTTAAAAGTCTTATAGTATTAAGTGCTGTTATATTTTTTGTTGGTTGGACCACGCATCATCACATTTATGTAGTTTAAAGTGGTAATCATTTAAATATTTTCACAGGGTTCAAGGTGCTGTGAGAATTCTGTTTTCTGACAAACTTATAAGCCAAGGTTAAGTTTATAACTACTAGTATTTAAGTTAATTTGTTTCATCGTTAAGATAGAAGTTGGTTTAAAAATACTTTATTTGAGCAAAGTAATAAGCAGATATTGCAAAATGGAGCAAATAACTGAACACAAAACAAAGAAGGGTGACGTACTTGATGATAATGCGGCAGACCTACAACAGTCACCCGAAACTGAAGAGGAGCCACGACGAAGTCAGAGAAGTCGAACACTTACTGAAAAAGCTCAAGAACTGCATGATAATAAATCCAAAAAACTTCAGCATCGTTTCACTATAACGTATGATAGATGGAAGGCAACTGCCAAACAAGCTAAGAAGGTGATAAAAGGAGCCCCACCTACAGAGGTTGTGCAGGAGTTGATGACCAAGATAAGTTGTGCATCAGCAGATGTGAAACACTGCTATGAAGACTTGCGCAAATGTGAAACCCCAGAAAGTGAGATCTGTCGCAGGGTTGACACCTGTGATGCTGTATCTAATATAATCTTGGAAAATGCATCCACTTATCTTCAAAAAAAGGAAAAGAAAAATATTCAAACAGAGGATTTTGTCTGGCCTAAATCAGGTTCTGTGTTTTCATCTTCATCTTCTCAATGCACAGGTACTAGGTCTCAAAGAAGTTCCAGCTCTGCAAGCAGCTCAAGCATAAAATCACGACATTCAAGTGTGTCTTCCATTAAGAGACAAGAAGCTCAAGCAGAGCTAGCTGCCACGCAGGCAGCTCTAAAGGTTCTGCGAGAGATAGAATATGAACAAAATGAATTAGAAAATCTTGAGGAAGAAAATAGAAAGAAGATTGCACTACAAGAGGAAGAAAATGTTGCAAGAAAAAAAGCATTGGAAGAGAAGCGCACACAAATAGAGCGCCTTCACACTGTAAAGAAGCTAAGTGCTGCAAAGGCACGGCTGCAAGTTTATGAACAAGAAACAAGCTCAGATGAGGAGATCACAGAGTTACTGCATAACAATGCAGTTCAGCAAAAAGGAACTTCAAAAGCTAAAAAGAGTCCAGGTGAGACTCTGGTGACTTCCCAAGCGGGCAGTGCCACAGTTCTTGCTGAAGCTATAGCAGAGTCAATTAATGTAAGCCGTCTACCAGTACCCGAACCTTCTGTTTTCACTGGAGACCCGCTAAGATACAAGGACTGGAAGATGTCATTTCAAACCCTAATAGGCAGGAAAAACATACCAGTAAATGAAAAGGTTTATTACCTTCGTAAATATGTTGGTGGACCTGCAAAAAGGGCCATTGAAAGCTATTTCCTTTTAGGAACAGATGCAGCTTACAAGTCAGCATGGGATATTCTTGAAGAAAGATTTGGAAGCTCATTCATAATAGCTAAAGCCTTCAAGGATAAGCTTGCATCATGGCCCAAAATCGGACCCAAGGACAGTGTCGAGCTTCGTGCTTTTGCAGACTTCCTTAAGGGCTGCCAAGCGGCCATGTCCCAGGTTAAAGGTCTAGAAGTACTGAACGACTATTCTGAAAACCAAAAACTTCTCCCAAAGCTTCCTGACTGGCTGGTAGCTAGTTGGAACAGAAAGGTGATTGAAGTAGAAGAAACGTGTAACATCTTTCCTACGTTCAGTCAATTTGTGGAATTCATCATAAAAGAAGCAAATATAGCCTGCAATCCAGTAACTTCTCTTCATGCCTTGAAGTCAAATGATGGTGAAAAACGAAAGACAACAAAAGCACGAAGAGTTGGTGCAAAGGTGCTTGTGAGCAGCTCTGAAGAGAATAGAGAACTAAAAAAATGCACCTTCTGTGAAAAATACAATCATAACATTCAAACCTGCTGGAAATTCAAAGAAAACCCACTTCAAGAACGTCTCAAGTTTGTCCAAGCTAAGAAATTATGTTTCGGATGTTTACAAACAGGACATAATTCAAAAGGCTGCAAAAGAAGAGACCTTTGTGAAACTTGTAAGGGAAAACACCCGACGTGTTTACATGAAGATCGTGAAAGAATAAAAAGAAGAGAGAAGTGCAGTGATGAATGTGGAGAGAGTGTAAAAAACTCTGAAAATACTAAGTCAAGGGAAAATACGGACCGCAAACACATACCTGAACCTTCAAAGGAAGCTACATCAAACAGAGTAGTACAAAGGAACGACAGCATGTACTCCTCTACAGTTGTTCCAGTATGGTTATCTACATCAAGTAATCCAGAGAATGAAATTCTTGTAAATGCATTACTTGATAACCAAAGCGATACCACATTTATTATGCAAGACAAGGCAGAAGCTCTGGGAATGAAAGGAGGGTCTGTGCAGTTAAAACTCTCCACACTTTCATCCAGAAATACAATCATCCCAAGCCAAAGATTAGTTGGACTGCAGGTGAGAGGTTTCTATTCACCAAAGAAAATTCCTCTTCCCGTAACATATTCAAGAGAGTTCATCCCTGCTAATCTAAATCACATTCCCACACCAAAAACTGCTAGAGCATGGCCACACCTGGAGCATCTTGCTGAGGAGATTGCTCCATTGATCGAATGTGACGTAGGACTGCTCATAGGTTACAACTGTCCACAGGCTTTGTTACCCTGAGAAGTGGTCCCAGGTAAAGACAATGAGCCATTTGCTCAAAAAACAGATCTTGGATGGAGTATAGTTGGTTGTGTCAGCTCATTTCTCGACTATGGTGATGCCATTGGAAGCAGTCACAAGATTATTATGAAGCCAGTGGAACCTAATCTTCAAACATCTAAGACGCTCACAAGTGAAGTGAAATACATATGCCGAACTCAGGTTAAGGAGTACATTTCTCCACCAGATGTTTTGAGGATGCTTGAGTCTGACTTCAATGAGAGAAGAGTTGACGATGCAAATTTATCCCAGGAAGATTTGCGTTTCATAACCATAATGGAAGAAGGAATCAAGATTAAAGCAGATGGGCACTGTGAAATGCCACTACCATTCAAGAAAGATCGACCAAAGCTCCCAGACAATAAGGCATGTGCAGTTCACAGGCTCCAATGCTTAAAAAGAAGATTTGAAAGAGATAAACAATATCAAAGAGATTACTCAACCTTCATGAATGAAATTTTAACAAACGGAGATGCAGAAAAGGTCCCAAAGGAAGAAATTCACAACAGTCCTGTGTGGTACATTCCTCATCACGGAGTGTATCACCCACACAAGCCAGGAAAGATAAGAGTCGTGTTTGACTGCTCAGCAAAATTTGAAGGCATGTCATTGAATGACCACCTGCTTACCGGGCCAGAATTAACAAACAGCCTGATAGGTGTTCTCTGCCGCTTTCGCAAGGGACAAGTCGCAGTAATGTGTGATATTGAGCGTATGTTCCATCAATTTCATGTAAGACAAGAGGACCAGGATTACTTGAGATTTCTCTGGTGGGATGATGGAAACTTCCAGGCTCAACCATCAGTTTATCGCATGCGAGTGCACCTGTTTGGAGCTGCCTCTTCGCCTGGCTGTGCAAACTTTGGGTTAAAACATGTTGCTGCCCAGGGACACGGTCTCTACAGTGAAGCAGCCATTCGGTTCATTGAAAGAAACTTTTATGTGGACGATGGGCTTACAAGTGTAGCAACAGAGGAGGAGGCCATAAAGTTGATAAAAGAAGCAAGGCAACTTTGCAGTGCTGGCAGACTGCGAATTCAAAAATTCATTTCCAACAACCATGATGTACTGGCATCCATTCCTGTGGATGAGTGTGCAGATTCAGTAAGAAATCGTGACTTAGCTCTTGGTGAGTTACAGATTGAGAGAGCGTTGGGAATCAAATGGTGCATTGTTTCTGACCAGTTCCATTTCAGAGTGATTGTGGATGAGCGACCACTTTCAAGAAGAGGAGTTCTGTCAACTGTGGCATCCATTTTTGACCCCCTTGGCTTTGTGGCGCCATTTATTCTGGTCGGGAAGCAAATACTCCAACAGATGTGTCGAGACAAGGTTGGATGGGATGAGCCATTGTCAGAAGATCTCCAACCACGGTGGGAGTCGTGGTTGTTAGATTTAAAGAACCTGGCTGACATCAAAATTCGACGATGTTATCTCACAGATGGGTTTGAAAGGGTTCAAAGATATGAGCTGCATCATTTCTCAGATGCGAGTGTCCAAGGATATGGCGAATGTTCTTATTTGCGAGCAATCAGTATATCAAACCAAGTCCACTGTTCTCTTGTTATTGGAAAAGCCAGAGTGACTCCTACAAAGATCACCACGGTACCCCGGCTCGAGCTATCAGCAGCTGTTATTGCTGTTCGAACAAGTGACCTGCTTAAAAAATAGTTGGACGTTCAAGCCCAAGAATTCTTCTGGACAGATTCAAAGGTCGTCCTTGGATACATTAATAACGACGCCAGAAGATTTCACATATTTGTGGCAAATCGCATTCAGCGTATCCAGGAAGGTTCTGATCCAGATCAATGGAGATATGTGACCTCTGAGAACAATCCTGCTGATCATGCATCGAGGGGTCTGACAGCAAGGGGACTAATTACTTCCAACTGGTTCACGGGTCCAGATTTTCTCTGGCATGACACATTTCCTCCTAATGATATTAAGGTGGGAAAGTTGGAAGTAGAAGATCCGGAACTTCGCAAGACTTTTGTTCATAAGACAGTAACAAAAGCAGATTCACTGCTCAATCATTTCTCAAGGTTCTCGAACTGGACAAGACTGGTTAAGGCGATTGCAAGACTTATGCGATGTATCAAAGAGATCAAGGGTTTGAAGCCCAGAACCAATGAAGTCTCCAGTCTTGAGGAGAGAAAGGAAGCAGAACTTTTCATCCAGTCTACTGTCCAAAAGGAAGTGTTTTCTGAAGAAATCAAAGATCTACAATCCGAGAAGACAATAATGAAGGACAGTACGAATAGGCTGCACAAACTAAATCCCTTTTTGGATGAAAGGGGTGTGCTAAGAGTGGGAGGTCGGCTGGAACATGCTGATTTACACCCACACATTAAACATCCAGCAATTTTGCCAAGCAAAACCCACATATCAAGGTTACTGATTGAACACTTTCATCAAAGGGGTTCACCACCAGGGACGTGGGATGACTATGAATGAGCTGCGGTGAAACGGTATTTGGATAGTAGGATGTAGTCACACAGTTTCATCCTACATCTACAGGTGTGTAAAATGTAGAAAGTTAAGAAGAAATACTGAAGTACAAAGAATGGCAGATTTACCACGGGAACGAGTTGAAACATCGCCTCCATTTGCTTATTGTGGAATGGACTGCTTCGGCCCATTTTACGTTGAGGGAAGAAAGGAGCTTAAACGCTATGGTCTTTTATTCACTTGCCTGTGCTCTCGTGCTGTGCATATAGAGCTCCTTGACAACATGACTTCAGATGCCTTTATTAATGCACTTAGAACCTTTATTGCCATACGTGGAAATGTCCGACAGCTTCGATCAAATCAGGGAACCAACTTTGTTGGAGCAAGAAGAGAGTTATTAGAGTGCATGAAGAAAATGGACCAAGAATGCCTAAAACCACTTGGTTGTGAGTTTGTCATGAACCCAGCTTCTGCCAGTCATATGGGTGGAGTCTGGGAAAGACAGATCAAGACAATCAGAAGTGTTTTGACATCTATTTTGGATGATTCATCCAAAAGACTTGACACATCATCGTTGCGTACCTACCTTTATGAAGTCATGGCGATCATAAATAGTAGGCCCCTGACAACTCACCTACTCAATGATCCCACTGCTCCACAGCCTCTTACACCGAATCACATCCTGACCATGAAGTCTTCAGTGGTTTTACCACCACCTGGTGAGTTTGTGAAAGAAGACCTTTATCTGCGTAAGAGATGGCGTAAGGTGCAATACCTGGCCAATGAATTTTGGACCAGATGGAAAGAGAATACTTACTGAATCTTAAGCAGAGAGGAAAGTGGTACAAGACACAGAGAAATGCCAAGATCAATGACATTGTGATGCTGATGGACGAGGGTCTACCCAGAAATGAGTGGAAGCTGGCCAAAATCACTAAGGTGTACCCTGGTGACGATGGAACTGTCAGGAAACTCGAGCTATTAATCAGTGATGCGACGTTGGATGACAGAGGAAAAAGAGTAAAGAAACCAGTGTATCTTGAGAGGCCTATCCACAAAACAGTTACATTACTTGAAGCAGAGTAGTTCAGAGCTCTGATTTCTTTAACTTATGTTTAACCTAATGCACTATTTACATTTATTTTCCTTGTATTCAGGTTTAGTGAAATCACCAGTGATTTGGTGGGAGTGTGGCTGACAGTGTCAGTTATGCAGTTTAAGTTAATTTCATTGTTGAAGTTGCAATAAATAAGTTAAGTTAGTTGTTTAATAAAGGAATACTTTAATTTATATATTGTTTTAAACTTCTCTTTTCAAGGTCCTGCAGAATGTTTTCAGGTTGGAACTAATGTTCAGTACGCTGTTTTGGTCTGATCAGTTTTTTCAGTTGCACGTCACACTCAGTAGAGGGCAGCATGGTTTTCCACTGTTAGTCTGGGTTAGAGGCTTTGAGATGAGTGCAGGGACATTTTTCCAGCGTTTTTATTAAAGAAGTACTGCAAGATGTGTTTTATTAACCCCTTCAAGTTAATGCGGCCAATGAGGTATGCAATTTGTATTTTTTTGTTGCTTGTATGAAAATAAGATGTTTATCTGTGACCAATCTATTTAGTTTATGTTCATAATAATGATGTTAATTTGATACTGAATGTGTCAAGATTTTGTAGCAGTCAAATTACGGATTTGTGATGGATTTTTGTTGGGTGATATGATTTATTGTTTATTCTCTATGAGAATGCCTTACTGTGCAGAAATTTATTATGTTATGTTCTTTGTACAGTTCTCACGGCATGTTTGGTGGCATCCACGTCCAATAAATGCCAGTGAAATCAAGAACGCCTTGTGTACGTTATTCAACTTGAAGGGAGTTACACTGCATGTTGGACTGGCTATGTTGGCTACATATTAAGTTTTGGTTTGTTGTACATTGGTTCCTCTTTTTTTCTTAAAGAAGATTGCATTTTTTTGACCTGTATACTTTCTAGGTTTTGGTGCTGTGAAGCTGGAAGGAATTTTGCTGTAAATGTTTCCCTTTTTGACAATTTGTTATGATTCGTAACCATGGCAACAATGTGGTGTACAGCCGGGAGCAGCTGATTAACATGGCAAAAGCTGAAATAATACCTCAACTGAAGCCACAAATCCCTGATGAGTTGATAAGGAGAAGACGTGGATGCAGAGCAGGAGCAAAAAGGAGACAGAGAAAGAGGAAGTTCAAGCCATCTCTTCCATCGATCATAATGGGCAACATAAGATCAGTGGCTAACAAGATGGATGAACTCCAAGCCCTTACAAGGACTCAGCCAGAGTACCGTGAATGCATGTGTTTACATTCATTTACATGACGCTAAAATCTGGCGGTACAAAAATTTAAAGTTTGTGTTGTTAGCCTTTGTCATTTGCTTAGACATGTTTTTGTATACATTTCTTTAATCAATCATCGCTCGTAGAGGAGCTCATATGGTGTTCCCATGGTTCTTCATGTGTTGCCACTTATAAGTTTGAATTTTGGTAATTAAGCTTTTTTTTCATATAATTTAGGGGCTGTAACAATGAGGAACTGTTACATTTATACTCGGCTACATTGATTGTACATAGAGACTGAACAGTTAAGAAAAACGGTTTTGATTGAGTTTATTTGGATTTGGTGTTTGTCTTTGTTTGCAGGTCCCATCTTTATCATTCCTGTAAAGGCAATTAGATCACTTTCAATTTTCAGTACTATTCTACATAATTGGGTAAACATACTTTTAAAATTATGATTTACTTGGTAAATTCTTTCCAGACATTACCTCTGTCATTTCCTGTTTCCATGCAGGTGTGCACAAACAAAATGTTCCCCGAGGGTTTTTGCACACCTTTAGTAGTTCTAGGACTGCTCCATGTTGGGAAAGGATTTAGGGGAGGGGTGCTTTGGCATGTTATGTTTTCTGTTTACATTTGCAGTAATTATTGTTTAACATATTTTCAGTTTGGTAAAATATATACGGTATAGTTGGTAAATGCATTCTTTGCACTTTAATGTAAATGTTTCTGCTTCTATTTCAGAGTGCATCAGTTTTAACCCATGAATGGTTTTTCCCAATTTAGGTCACCTGTATATAACTGTCTGTCTTCCATTCTTCTGTTGTTGGTATGGGTTGGTTTGTATCACAGTTGGAAAATAAAAATAATAAGAAGAAGCAGCTTCCACTGATGTCCTTCTCAGGTTGTTTTGTGCTACTGTTTGGGTCTCACTTCCATAACCACTCGACATCCATGACAGGTATGTGACAGGGGCCAAAGATATGATTGCTTCTTTTAAGAGAAACTATAACCTCTTGACCGGGGCAAAAAGGTCACCGTAGCATGTATGTAGAAGAATAAATCCAATTGCACACCTTATGCTTACAGTACACTTATAATAACACTCAAACACTGTAGAACCTGGGATCTCAGTAGAGCAGTGTTTCTCAAGCTTTTATTTATCATTCCCCACTTTGGGCAAAGGAGCATACACAAGCCCCCGCTGCTTTTATCGCCCCAACAGAATTTTGATCACGCCTACATTTTTAAAGTATTCTATTTATTTAAATAGCAGAGTTAGTCTACAAGTTTTTAAGGGTATAAAATAGTTGGAAAAAGGGGTTGCGCACTGTTATAAAACCGGCTCAGAAATATATGCTGTCAGTTGTTGCTACATGTAGAACTTCAGCTCAGTTGGAGAAAATAAAAGTTGTAGTTTTATCACAAATACAAAGCTTTCAAAAATACAAAAAAAGAAAAATAAATAAAGAGCAAGATACTAATCCCTGTATTTCCTCCGTGGTTGACTGTGTGAGTTCTCTGACTCTGAAATGTTCCCTGATCTTTTTAGATATTTGTCCATTTTGTAGATGAAATCTCTGATAATGCAGCTACTTCAGCTTGTTTTGTTCTGCTGCAATATATTCTGACGTCAAACTCCCACGCCCCAACTGCAATACCTCTGCGCCCCACTAGTGGGGCTCGCCCCATAGTTTGAGAAACACTGCAGTAGAGTATAGTTCCCCATGTGTTCTGCTGCAAAAACTATAGTTTAGCATTCACGGATTAACACAGTTATGTTTCCGTCCTCACTTATTTTCTGTCTGTGTTATGAGCGCAATCCTAGTTAAGATAGACCTGCAGGGGGAGGTCATCCTCTTGCAGGCCAATAACACATGGGGTGATTAAAAGAAACGTACTGTATGCACATGTGTAATGAAGATATAATTTTGGTTATGAAAAGAACTGCTCAAGTTAATGACTGTGCATTTCCTAAATGCTTCTGTTTGTTTTTTTGTCAACAGTGATTTTCTCTGTTTAGTACATCAGGCGGTGAATGGAGGCTGATGAGAGGAGAGCCCAGGAGAACAAGGACAGGATGTATAGTCTGTTTTCTGTTTGAATACATTTTTTCTTGTCACATTTGATGTTTAGTTATTTGGTATTTGTTATGAATAAACTGATTGAACAACTAGTAATTCTCTAACTCATTTGATCAACTGTTTTATTGTTAATTAGGCTCTTGGAACAATTAGAAATAACTAATGAATGAAAAAATTTGTAAGACATCAAAAATATTTACAGAATGAATTGTGTAGCTATTGATAGTTTTTCATCGAGGAGGATGGAGGACCTCTTCCTAGACCATCCTTCAAACTTAAAATGAAGAAACAGGAAGTCTTTGGCAGTTTTGCTGGATCTGGATGGAGTGCTGCAACTGAGACCTATGGCTGGTCTCTTCTGGTTGAAGAGTGGAACATCATACAGGATGGTCTGCAGAGTGCTTTGGGTAGTACTGTCCAGAGCATCATCCAGGCTGGCTCAATCGACGGCTGCATATTCAGAAGACAGTTGATTCTACCAGAGAGCACAGCCGATGCATCTAACCCCCCCCCATCCCCTATCCTCTGTAACATCTTCAAGCTCATCCACAAGAGCCACAATGTCACCAGCACTAAGGCAGATGTTGGATGTTGCATGGTGAATGCTGTCATGATCTTCAATGGTGTACACACATGAAAATGTTATTTTACTGTTGCACTAGATTTTTAAATGAACCAATACATACACACATATATGTAATCTCAGCAAAAAAAGAAAGGTCCCTTTTTCAGGACTCTGTATTTCAACAATAATGTTGTAAAAATCCAAATAACTTTACAGATCTTCATTGTAAAAGGTTTAAACAATGTTTTCCATGCATGTTCAATTAACCATAATCAATTAATTAACATGCACCTGTGGAATGGTCGTTAAGACCTTAACATCTTACAGAAAGTAGGCATTTTAGGTCACAGTTCTAAAAACGCAGGACACTAAAGAGAATTGTCTACCGACTGTGAAAAACACCCAAAGAAAGATGCCAAGGGTCCCTGCTCATCTGCGTGAACGTGCATTAGGCATGCTGCAGGGAGGCATGAGGACTGCTGATGTGGCTAGGGCAATAAATTACCATGTCCGCACTGTGAGACGCCTAAGACAAGCGCTACAGGGAGACAGGAAGGACAGCTGATCATCCTCGCAGTGGAAGACCACGTGTAACAACACCTGCACAGGATCGGTACATCCGAATATCACACCTGCGTGACAGGTACAGGATGGCCACAACAACTGCCCGAGTCACACCAGGAACACAAAAATCCCTCCATCAGTGCTCAGACTGTCCTCAATAGGCTGAGAGAGGCTGGACTGAGGGCTTGTAGGCCTGTTGTAAGGCAGGTCCTTACCAGACATCACCAGCAACAACGCCGCCTATGGGCACAAACCCACCTTCACTGGACCAGACAGGAGTGGCAAAAAGTGCTCTTCACTGATGAGTCATGGTTTTGTCTCACCAGGGGTGATGGACGGATTCGTGTTTATCGTCGAAGGAATGAGCGTTACACCGAGGCCTGTACCCTGGAGCAGGATCGATTTGGAGGTGGGGGGTCCGTCATGGTCTGAGGCGGTATATCACATCACCATCGGACTGTGCTTGTTGTCATTGCAGGCAATCTCAATGCCTTGCGGTAAAGGGAAGACACCCTCCTCCCTCATGTGGTACCCTTTATGCATGCTCAGCTGGTGGCCACACCAAATATTGATTTTGAGCCTCCCTTTATTCAAGGACACATTATTCTATTTCTGTTAGTCACATGTCTGTGAAACATCTTTAGTTTATGTCTTATGGTGTTGACTCTTTTAGTGTTCATACAAATATTTACACACATTAAGTTTACTGAAAGTAAAAACAGTTGAAAGTCAGAGGACGTTTCTTTTTTTGCTGAGTTTATGTATAACACACACATATATGCTGTTTTTATTTTACCTCTTAATCATGTAAAGCACCTTGAATCACCTTGTTGTTGAAGGTGTGCTATACAAATAAAATTGCCTTGCTATATATATATATATATATGAATATACATTCAGTTTGGTTGTGAAGCATCTCAGTTTTGTCTTCATATATATATATATATATATATATATATATATATATATATATACACTACCGTTCAAAAGTTTGGGGTCACATTGAAATGTCCTTATTTTTGAAGGAAAAGCACTGTACTTTTCAATGAAGATAACTTTAAACTAGTCTTAACTTTAAAGAAATACACTCTATAGATTGCTAATGTGGTAAATGACTATTCTAGCTGCAAATGTCTGGTTTTTGGTGCAATATCTACATAGGTGTATAGAGGCCCATTTCCAGCAACTATCACTCCAGTGTTCTAATGGTACAATGTGTTTGCTCATTGGCTCAGAAGGCTAATTGATGATTAGAAAACCCTTGTGCATTCATGTTCACACATCTGAAAACAGTTTAGCTCGGTACAGAAGCTACAAAACTGACCTTCCTTTGAGCAGATTGAGTTTCTGGAGCATCACATTTGTGGGGTCAATTAAACGCTCAAAATGGCCAGAAAAAGAGAACTTTCATCTGAAACTCGACAGTCTATTCTTGTTCTTAGAAATGAAGGCTATTCCATGCGAGAAATTGCTAAGAAATTGTAGATTTCCTACAACGGTGTGTACTACTCCCTTCAGAGGACAGCACAAACAGGCTCTAACCAGAGTAGAAAAAGAAGTGGGAGGCCGCGTTGCACAACTGAGCAAGAAGATAAGTACATTAGAGTCTCTAGTTTGAGAAACACATGCCTCACAGGTCCCCAACTGGCATCTTCATTAAATAGTACCCGCAAACACCAGTGTCAACATCTACAGTGAAGAGGCGGCTGCGGGATTCTGGGCTTCAGGGCAGAGTGGCAAAGAAAAAGCCATATCTGAGACTGGCCAATAAAAGAAAAAGATTAATATGGGCAAAAGAACACAGACATTGGACAGAGGAAGACTGGAAAAAAGTGTTGTGGATGGATGAATCCAAGTTTGAGGTGTTTGGATCACAAAGAAGAACGTTTGTGAGACGCAGAACAACTGAAAAGATGCTGGAAGAATGCCTGACGCCATCTGTTAAGCATGGTGGAGGTAATGTGATGGTCTGGGGTTGCTTTGGTGCTGGTAAGGTGGGAGATTTGTACAGGGTAAAAGGGATTCTGAATAAGGAAGGCTATCACTCCATTTTGCAACGCCATGCCATACCCAGTGGACAGCGCTTGATTGGAGCCAATTTCATCCTACAACAGGACAATGACCCAAAACACACCTCCAAATTGTGCAAGAACTATTTAGAGAAGAAGCAGGCAGCTGGTATTCTATCGGTAATGGAGTGGCCAGCGCAGTCACCAGATTTGAACCCCATTGAGCTGTTGTGGGAGCAGCTTGACCGTATGGTACGCAAGAAGTGCCCATCCAACCAATCCAAATTGTGGGAGCTGCTTCTAGAAGCGTGGGGTGCAATTTCTCCAGATTACCTCAACAAATTAACAGCTAGAATGCCAAAGGTCTGCAATGCTGTAATTGCTGCAAATGGAGGATTCTTTGACGAAAGCAAAGTTTGATGTAAAAAAAATCTTATTTCAAATACAAATCATTATTTCTAACCTTGTCAATGTCTTGACTCTATTTTCTATTCATTTCACAACGTATGGTGGTGAATAAGTGTGACTTTTCATGGAAAACACAAAATTGTTTGGGTGACCCCAAACTTTTGAACGGTAGTGTATATATATATATATATATATATATATATATATAATTTATATAATTTATAAATATAATTTATATATTTATACTATATAATTTATATATTTATACTATATAATTTATATATTTATACTATATATCCCTTCTTAGCCATTGGCTACATTTGTTTCCAATTTAACAACAGGTCTAGAAATGTAATACTATTTCTGATAATTATTTGTTTCATTAGATGTTGTCATGGCTGGTATAGATGCAGGGCCCGTCTGTATTCTGGACCCACCCGTGATCCAAATTCTGGTGGGATTCTATTGTCCTGAATTTAATGGTGTTCGATATTTGTGCGCAGCATGGTGATACCTTTGAGCTGGACGCAGGGGCGCTGCTAAGGATTTTCCCATGAAAAGAATCTTGACAGGGCCCCCAACACAACTGAGACTTTTTTCATATTAATTTACATAAAATCATGCGGTTTTATCGTACTTTGACTATCATTCTCATATTTTTAAGTCAATCAGACAATTGAACTCCATCCCATGTCCACACCCGTAATTTGTCCTCTGTTATACTGCACTACTTCAGTACTGTATAATGTACATACTGTGCATAGCTGTACATGTGTCATATAGTGTATTCACAGATATTTATATTTGTATGTATGTACTGTACATATTTGTACTGTATACTGGCAATGATAAAGTTAATCTAATCTAACCTAATATTTTTAACATGACAGTTGAAATGTAACGGAAACACTGAGCACTCTTAATACAATGAAATGTATTTATATTTATTTGCTTTAACACTGATACTGACATTTAAAAAAAAAACTCTTCAATTTAAAAAACAGGAATTACAATCTGTGGTGAAAAAAAAATCTCAGCAAGAAAAACACCACCATAAAACAAAATGGCCATATAAAATTTCTACTAATTTAAGCAGAACTTGCATAACATACTATATCAAAGAATGGCCAAGCTATAACATAGCTGAGTCTGAGTTACTCTTTCCACATCATTTCTAATCTTGTCCTTGCTCAACATTTCTAAACAAAAGTCCGACGACTTTTTCAGCTGCAAAATCATTAATTAAATCTTTGAAGTCGAGCTCTCTAGCCAACTCGCTCTCAATGGAAACCATAGCAAGACTGCAAAGCCTTTCTTGAGACATTGTTGACCTCAAGTAGTTTATCAGTTTTAATTTGCTCCCCACCAGCAACAGTCACTGGCAGTGTGCTAAATAAACGCAAAGCAATGAACACTTCTCCAAAGATTCTTTGCAGCTGCAGCTTACAAATAGAATTTAGGAGTTCAAGAGGTGACAGGTGAGGGGGGAAGTTGGAAGCATATACACGGTTTAGGTGTCTTACTTGATTTTCAAAATCAGGACTTAGATCACTAGAATACTTAGTGATCAGTGGTTGGCACACAGAAGAGATTTTGTCCTCATTAATCTGCCCAACTTTCAGAACCGCATAAAACTCGTTCACAATATCAGCAATTCTCTCAGACATTAATGTGTTGCCATTAAACTAATACTAATAGTCGCTCACCTTCTTCTTCATGTGGGAGCGCAGGGGCTGATTCAGGGGATGCTGGAGTTAGGGGTTGGGAGACATCCGGACCAGTTGCTGGTGCTGGTTCACTTGACTCTGTTCAGGACAAGGCACGATTTTGATAAAGTGCGTTTGACTGCATTGAACATTTAACTAAAACTGTGTATTATTATTTTTTCCAGCATTTTCTTCACCTAATATGGGGAGAAAATTGAGTTTGCTTATCATGCACTTTTAAGTGCATTGCATTTGACTGTTCAGAACGATCGAGACATCATTTTGATAGAGGCAAGGCCAACTGATAGTGTATATTTCAATTCAGTTCAATTCAGTTTATTTATATAGCGCCAATTCACAACAGATGTCATCTCAAGGCACTTAACAAGAAGTCATTTCAATACATTTATACAAACATTCCAATCAGTTAAAAAGTTTCCTATTTAAGGAATCCCAGCAGATTGCGTCAGTCATTGGCGTGAGGTGGCAGACTTTCCAACCACAGCAAACCTTCAGCAATCCCTCATACTGAGCAAGCATGTAGCGACGGTGGAGAGGAAAAACTCCCCTTTAACAGGAAGAAACCTCCAACAGAACCAGGCTCAGTAGGAGCGGCCATCTGCCACGACCGTCTGGGGGTTTGAGAAGACAGAGCAGAGACACAGAAGGAACAGAAGATCTGATATAAGAGAACTTTCTATGTTACAGAAAGTAAAAAGTTAATAACAGGACACAGTGGATGTTCAGTTACTGGGGGGATCATCCCAGTCGATGCCCCCCGTCCAACAGGGCATTGCAGCCAAGCAGGATACCAGACCAGGTATATCTTCTATGGAGAGAAAAACACTGAGAGAAAACAAAGTTAACAGTCGAAATAACAGAATGTACTGTAATAAAACTGGAGAGTAGTAGGAGAAAAGGAAGTAGCAGAGTGAGTGTCCTCCAGCAGTCTAAGCCTATAGCAGCATAACTACAGAGCTAGCTCAGGATGACCTAAGCGACTCTAACTATAAGCTTTATATAACAGCTTATACCATGGTCTGGGTGAATACTCGATTCTGATTGGCTGGAGGGTGTAGGTTAAAAAGTAATAATGTACACCTAGGAAAGGCGTCCCGTCAAATAGTCTGATGACAGTTCTTAATCATTGCTGGCTCAAACGCTAGATGGTAACCATGGCAACGGAGACTCAACGTTATGTCACAGTTGACTCATCGCGACAGCAAGACAGACAAAACATTAGTGATTTTATAATTTCTTTTAACTTATTTTCTGAGTTTGACAACTTTGAAGACTGGGATGCAGCAGAAGAAAAAGGGAATATGAAAAGAAAAAGGAGAAGCGACACAAGGTCGGGTCGCTGTGGCTACGTTGCTTGGCACCGCCTGTATATGGGAGATATTAAGTAGTGCGCTCGACTCATGAAAATAAAAACCCTCACGATTTTAACTCTAAAACACATTAAAGTAATATTAATTGATTAAATACTTCTTTCTTTCGTAAGTGGCCATGGTATAAGCGGGATAATGCCCTTCGAGGTGTCCATTAACAGAAATTAAGGGACTTTGCGGAAGCAAACGTCCTCCGCGAACCGTTCACGCCTCCGCATCGTCCATTAATTTCTGTTAATGGACACCTCGTCGGGCATTATCCTTTACATGTTTAACTGCATTGATTAGTGACCTAAAACAGAGAAAATGAAAAATTCGGGGGTTCTTGAGCCAACATAGGGAGATATTTAGCCAAGCTATCTTGACCACCTTAGCCTAATATTACAAGTTCGCTACCTGCGCGGTCCACTAACAATTTAGGCCTACTTACAAACCCACCTTTTCTTGTGAAATATTGGGTAACATACTGTCGATCCTTTGCCTCTTTCACTTCTCTTACTTTTTTCTCTTTGCGTTTTTTGACTTCAAGATTTTGGAGACATTTTGACTTCCTCTTCCGTCACAGCTACAGCTGTAAGTGAAGTGAAGCGGTTTGTGTTGCCTGGATACAATTTGGGCGGACTGAACCATTTGATGATAATCGAGAGGGGGAGAGGGGCCCATGGACGTTTGTGTCTCCTAAACAAATACATTTTTAGACACCAGTAAACAGCAAATACAAATAATTTAAAGTTAATAATTTTTACTATCAAATATTTTTTTTAGCACCACCATTTTATTGGGGGCTTCTTTGGGCCCCCTCTTAAGCCGCGTTCACACCGGTCAGCGCGTCCAGGCAGCAGGGCAGCTAGATTACATGCAAGTCTATAGTATCTACGCATCTAGTGGGCGCCAAACTGCCAAGCAGCAAGTCGCGCGCGTCGGCGCAGCTGGCATCAGCGCGTCCACGCGGCTGATCCCCCGACGGTCCGACGGTCCGTCGGGGCGTCTGCTGCTCAAGTTGGGAAAATTGAACTTTCGGGCAGCAGACGCGCGGCGTCAACCAATCAGAGCGACTCGTTGTACTGAAGTAGTAACTCCTTCCATGGGGGAATCGGCAAATTTTTTATTCAAGATTTTTTTCCTGTCTTTTTTTCCTGTCTTTTTTTCCTGTCTTTTTTTCCTGTCTTTTTTCCTGTCTTTTTACAAAGACAGGAAGAGATCGGATCTGATTTGGAGGGAGATATCGGAGGATATTGGAGTGCCAGGTAAGCAGTTAAACATAGAAAAAAATATTTTTTCTTTTAACTTTCTTGTTATGTTAGCTAACGCTACGCTAGCCAAAAGCGGTTAGGGCAACTACGGTACTAAATACGCATTACCAGTTTCCCATTGTGTATTTAGACGAGATCTGCAAAAAACAGTGGAAGACATTGAGGGACACATATATCAGGCAGAGCAGAAAGGAGAAAGAGAGAAGGAAGAGCGGAGCAGAAGGAGGGAAAGTGCAGAAATGGAAGTACCTCTCTGTCCTGTCCTTCCTCGAACCCTTCATCGCCCCCCGCGAAACATCGAGCAACATGGGGGTCGAGGAGGAGCAGGCGGAGGGGTACGACCACCCAGAGGAGCCAGAAGAAGAAGCAGCAGGGCGGTTAGAGGCAGAAGGTTGGTGATTTTGAGAAGAAAACCCAGACATAGTGGCACACTAACACACACAAAAACGTGCTCAGAAACATGAAAGTAATTATTGTAAAGCTGAAACCTACATCATTTTGCTACTACAAAGTTTTGCTATTTATTATTAGTGCTAGCAGTAGAAGTAGTATTTGTGATCTTGGTATAAAGCATAATAAACAGGAGGGTCAATAATATTCCTTTCTGTCTTGACAGATCCAGCTAACATGGAGGCAGGTGACATGGCTGAACCAGAGTCCCCTGGCCCTTCCTTTTCTGCTTCTGACCAGCCTGGCCCTTCCTTTGCTGCTGCTTCTTTTTCTGACCAGCCTGGCCCTTCCTCTGCTCCAGCACCTGCAGGTGTGTAGTGCTGTTTGGAAAGGTTGGGAATGTAGGTTTTATTCAAAGATGTCAATCTGTTTCTTTGGGTTCCCAGACACTTGGCGAATTACTTTTTGTACTTTCTGAAATGTCTGTGTATACCCTGGAATTCACACTCAGCCTTTCATACAGACTTAAAATGTTGCTTATAATTTTATCTAATTTGTATATTTGTTCAACATAATTGTAAGCATTTTTAACACATTTTTCTACTGTGTTTTTTCACAGGCCCTCCAAGAAAACGAAGGGGGAGGCAGCAGGACTTGTCAGTGCCAACAGAGTTCCAGCAAAAGCTGCTTGATGCGCTCAAGGCCCGGCCTGAACCAGCTCCTGCTCCTCCTGCAGATGATGAAATGCACTTCCTTCTCTCTCTTCATCCTCTCCTGAAAAGGGTGTCACTTCTAGAAAGAGACATCCTAAAATTTGACATTCATAGAATGATTTTTGAAAGAATGAACAATTTGACCCATTTGGACAATACTCAGTAGTTTTACTGATCGGGCTGACACCTTTTTCAGGGGAGGAAGGAGACTCCTTTCTGTGTCCCTCCTGTCTTCCACTGCACTTCCTCCAAATAAGGTCCTTTCTCTTCCTGTTCTTTATTTTATTGTTTGTTTATTATATGTATATATGTTGTATGTATTTTTTTTATATTAAATATTTTTATATGTAACATTTTGGTCAGCTACTTTCCTTAATTTAATTCTACTGTCCTATGTAATGCCATTTGGGTGAAAATATTGTTTTTAATAACAACTAATAATTACCTTAATGAAATATACCTTTTTATTGACTATATAAAATACCACAGAAGTACAAAAGCAAGAACTATTTGAGTTTATTTGATTGATTTCACCATATCCATAGACGAGTTTGTGGGAGAAAGCAGAGCAGTCTGTCAGTCATTACCTGGAAACGAGAGGTACAGGTGAACAGGTCAAAAGTATATAGGTACAGAACAAACAATAATCCATAAATGAAAGGGATTTGTGAATGTATATATGAATGTATAGAGAAAAACAAATTACTAAAATATAATATAGTAAATATAGATGTGTAAATTTTCAGAAAGTTTTGCTCTTAATTTTTTTATTGGGTGGCTCTTAAAAGAGGCGTTTTGGGTCAGTCCTGTATGGACATGACTATTCTGCCGGCTGCCATGGCACTGCCCCCTCCTCACTGAGGTGGGCCATGACGCGCTGATGCCCCGACGCGCCGACGCAGACCACAAGTGTGCAAGCAGCTGGGTTTTAATTTTAAAGCGTCGACTTTCGTCCGTTTGAGCGATTTGACGCCTGGACGCGCTGACCGGTGTGAACGCGGCTTAACCGCCCTGCTGCTTCTTTTTCTGGCTCCTCTGGGTGGTCGTACCCCTCCGCCTGCTCCTCCTCGACCCCCATGTTGCTCGATGTTTCGCGGGGGGCGATGAAGGGTTCGAGGAAGGACAGGACAGAGAGGTACTTCCATTTCTGCACTTTCCCTCCTTCTGCTCCGCTCTTCCTTCTCTCTTTCTCTTTTCTGCTCTGCCTGACATATGTGTCCCTCAATGTCTTCCACCGTTTTTTGCAGATCTCTTCTAAATACACAATGGGAAACTGATAATGGGTATTTAGTACCGTAGTTGCCCTATCCGCTTTTGGCTAGCGTAGCGTTAGCTAACATAACAAGAAAGTTAAAAGAAAAAATATTTTTTTCTATGTTTAACTGCTTACCTGGCACTCCAATATCCTCCGATATCTTCCTCCAAATCGGATCCGATCTCTTCCTGTCTTTGTAAAAAGACGAAGACGGGTCATACAGTTCACGGACATTACATACAGCGACGATCAGTTTGTCCTCCATCTTGAATAAAAAATTTGCCGATTCCCCCATGGAAGGAGTTACCACGTCAGTACAACGAGTCGCTCTGATTGGTTGACGCCGCGCGTCTGCTGCCCGAAAGTTCAATTTTCCCAACTTGAGCAGCAGACGCCCCGACGTCCGGGCATCAGCTGCGTGGACGCGCTGATGCCAGCTGCGCCGACGCGCGCGACTTGCTGCTTGGCAGCTTGGCGCCCACTAGATGCGTAGATCCCATAGACTTGCATGTAATCTAGCTGCCCTGCTGCCTGGACGCGCTGACCGGTGTGAACGCGGCTTTAGAGGCAGAAGGTTGGTGATTTTGAGAAGAAAACCCAGACATAGTGGCACACAAACACACACAAAAACGTGCTCAGAAACATGAAAGTAATTATTGTAAAGCTGAAACCTACATCATTTTGCTACTACAAAGTTTTGCTATTTATTATTAGTGCTACCAGTAGAAGTATTTGTGATCTTGGTATAAAGCATAATAAACAGGAGGGTCAATAATATTCCTTTCTGTCTTGACAGATCCAGCTAACATGGAGGCAGGTGACATGGCTGAACCAGAGTCCCCTGGCCCTTCCTTTTCTGCTTCTGACCAGCCTGGCCCTTCCTCTGCTGCTGCTTCTTCTTCTGACCAGCCTGGCCCTTCCTCTGCTACAGCACCTGCAGGTGTGTAGTGCTGTTTGGAAAGGTTGGGAATGTAGGTTTTATTCAAAGATGTCAATCTGTTTCTTTGGGTTCCCAGACACTTGGCGAATTACTTTTTGTACTTTCTGAAATGTCTGTGTATACCCTGGAATTCACACTCAGCCTTTCATACAGACTTAAAATGTTGCTTATAATTTTATCTAATTTGTATAATTGTTCAACATAATTGTAAGCATTTTTAACACATTTTTCTACTGTGTTTTTTCACAGGCCCTCCAAGAAAACGAAGGCGGAGGCAGCAGGACCTGTCAGTGCCAACAGAGTTCCAGCAAAAGCTGCTTGATGCGCTCAAGGCCCGGCCTGAACCAGCTCCTGCTCCTCCTGCAGATGATGACATGCACTTCCTCTCTCTTCATCCTCTCCTGAAAAGGGTGTCACCTCTAGAAAGAGACATCCTAAAATTTGACATTCATAGACTGATTTTTGAAAGAATTAATGTAACACTCAATTTGACCCATTTGGACAATACTCAGTAGTTTTACTGATCGGGCTGACACCTTTTTCAGGGGAGGAAGGAGACTCCTTTCTGTGTCCCTCCTGTCTTCCACCGCACTTCCTCCAAATAAGGTCCTTTCTCTTCCTGTTCTTTATTTTATTGTTTGTTTATTATATGTATATATGTTGTATGTATTTTTTTATATTAAATATTTTTATATGTAACATTTTGGTCAGCTACTTTCCTTAATTTAATTCTACTGTCCTATGTAATGCCATTTGGGTGAAAATATTGTTTTTAATAACAGCTAATAATTACCTTAATGAAATATACCTTTTTATTGACTATATAAAATACCACAGAAGTACAAAAGCAAGAACTATTTGAGTTTATTTGATTGATTTCACCATATCCATAGACGAGTTTGTGGGAGAAAGCAGAGCAGTCTGTCAGTGATTACCTGGAAACGAGAGGTACAGGTGAACAGGTCAAAAGTATATAGGTACAGAACAAACAATCCATAAATGAAAGGGATTTGTGAATGTATATATGAATGTATAGAGAAAAACAAATTACTAAAATATAATATAGTAAATATAGATGTGGAAATTTTCAGAAAGTTTTGCTCTTAATTTTTTTATTGGGTGGCTCTTAAAAGAGCCGTTTTGGGTCAGTCCTGTATGGACATGACTATTCTGCCGGCTGCCATGGTACTGCCCCCTCCTCACTGAGGTGGGCCATGAAAACTTCTCTGGTCTCCACTGCCTCTCTGGTTGCGTTGTTGGCTCCGATTCGCCCCACAGCTGGAAGTGGTCTTTCTCCATGAGCAGCGGCAGCTCCCCTCACTGCAGGTACCTGGCCATCTCCAGAAACCCTCATGAAGTTGTGGAGAACACACGTCGCCTTCACACACTTCTCCACAACTTCGGGGTTGACTTCCAGTCTGCGGTGAAACATTCTCCACTGTGCAGACCAGATCCCGAATGCATCTTCCACCACCAGCCGGGCCCGGGAGAGCCGGTAGTTGAAGACGCGCTGCTGATCCGACAAGATCCGCCATGTTGTAAACAACTAGCAACAGACAAATCCACGCCCGCACGCTGACGTAATGACGTGACGCGCTGATGCCCCGACGCGCCGACGCAGACCACAAGTGTGCAAGCAGCTGGGTTTAAATTTTAAAGCGTCGACTTTCGTCCGTTTGAGCGATTTGGCGCCTGGACGCGCTGACCGGTGTGAACGCGGCTGAAGTTGCCCCATAAAGTCGCTAGATGTCGCCAGATGACGTCATACGCTAATTTGCATAATGATGTAATAATCAAGTAATCATCATCAAGTAATAATCAAGTAATCATCAAGTAATAATGAATGACATAGAAAGGAGGAAATAATTATATTTAGATTAGGATTACAAGGTTAAACAATACATTATTTTAACAGGGGAAACATGCTACAGGGAAATGTGACTTTTGTCTTCAAGAAGAGACTGTGGAACATGTTCTATTATTTTTGCCTGAAGTAAACTGTTGAGAAAACTGGTACAAAATTTACAAGATATCAAATTGCAACTGGACATCAAAGACCTTTTAAACAAAATTTCTGGAAGTTTCTGGAAAATTTTTTTTTTGCAGAGATATCTCAAGAAGACAAAATTAATACAGAGACATGAGCATGCATCAAATGTTTCTTGCCATCCGCCATTAAACAGAAGTTTATTGCTTATGGTATTATTTTCAGTGGGTTTTTTTTTTACATAAGTTTTAGATATCCTACGATTTTGAACTCATCATACATTTCGAACGTTCCTTGAATGCACCACAGGTGTCCGATGCAGCATAGAACAGACAAGCTTCTGCCTTAATTCCCGTTGAAAGATCGGTCTTATATACATGCAGATTTATGTTTTACTTTTGAACTAACATGAAGTACTAAACAACCTTGTTTGTGAGTGGATGAAATGAACCGAAAAAGGTTTATGATTGGTCAGTCGACATACTCTGATCACGCTGCATACACATGCGCAGATCATTCCCTTTCTGAGCGTCGGGAAGGAGCAAGCTGGGTCTCTACACTGCAGGAAATATCGGCGACAAAGTTTCACAGAAAGTAGCTAAGGGTGGTCAGAAATGTCGCTAGATTTGTCGCTAGGTGCTTTTTGGGAAAAAAAGTCGTTAAGGGGGTCCGAAAAGTCGTTAGAAATAGCTAAGTTGGCAACACTGGGCTGAAAGTGATCCTAACTGTCGTCCAGCCTGGGGCGCCGTAAAGGGGGGGTAAACGATGACGATTCTCGGGGCCCATCAGCTACTTTCTGTCGGAGACAGTTGGCAACACTGTTTCAGCCTGGAGTTACAGCATTTTAAGACCATGCAGATACTGAGGAATGACATTAGATCAGAGTTGGAGTATTTCAACAGTGATGTGCTGCAGACATCTTGCATGTTTTTGACTGCTTTCAATGTGTGTGTATATCAGCATTGTGACATTTATACAGCCCATCTTTGCACATGGAAAATTGATTTATAAGACCAAATTAGAAAACTGTCCACTGCATTCTAAATGTGAAGCATATTTAGATTATAAATGTACTAGTGAAAATGCCATTTTGAGTGTTTACACTTAACCACCACTCGTCCAGTAGCTAGGTCAACATGTTATTCCTGAAAACTTGTAGATTAAATAAAATTACTTTGCCCGGATATGATTATATCTCGGCCTAAGATATAAAAACACGCTGGTAACAATGATACAGCAACTGGAACTCCTTGAATATTAATTTGTGCCCCGCTCCAGCTTAAGATGCCGCAGGATCTATGTAGTTATATTACTCTTCGCTCGATTACTTCTCGAAGACCTGGATGTCCGACCCCAAAATTTTAATTTAATTGAAAGCATTTTCGAATTAAAAAATAAGTACATTTTGGTCTATGTGTTATAACTAAGCAGTGCTGAGATATTCTTTGTTTCACAGACAAACGTTTTTGCCACTTCAACAGCAAGTTTAGAGGGAACGTAATAAGAAAACTCAAATGACCCAGCATTCTACTAGCATTTAAACGCATCATGCACGCATAAATCTGGAGACGTGAAATCAGTCTCAAAACTACTCGTGCATTTGTAACCTTAATCTGTCCGTAAACGTGGTTTTGTCGGTGTTTATCAGGCGATTGGTGCGTAGTATTTAACGATTTGTAAGCGTAGGAGTCGTTTTGAATTCGTAGTAAGTTTTAAGTTCGTGTAATTTGAAATGGTGCGTGTGTTAAATTGATTTGTACTCGTACTTTCTTGATATTTGTGTGTACATTTGAACATACAGCTGCAAGTACTCGAAGTTACGCACAAAATGTTTTTTACGAGTTACAAATCATGTTTTACACATACAACTACCCTAAGTTACACACAAATAGGCTGACACAAGTTACAAATCAAGTATTACGCACACACAGATCTTTTAAGACTATTTTCTCTCCATACTACAGCGCTCAGTTCCCTTTTTATAATGAGCTGCTTGAGCACAGCTTTTTCTTTACACAGATTTGAGACATATAAGCTCAATTATATGTTTAATTCATTTAACTAATGAAAATATTTACAACAACAGTCAGCAGCTAAAGTTTTGTTCATAAGACGGTAGGTTTGAGGTTGCTATACGCAATAAGTTGCTTGTGTTTAGAGTATATTTTCATGATTTACCAGCACATTTTTTCTTGCTTCTATTTAAATGCGATTATGCATAAGTGGCATATAGTTTGTCATGTAAACAAACCATAGCCTAACTGCAGATGTTAGCTAAAACCACTAGGTTATCCTAGTTTGCAACGTTCGTTTACATGACGCTAAAATCTGGCCGTATCTGTGTGACGAAAAAGCTGCATTCAAGCAGCTTATTATTAAAGGGCACTGAGGGGGTGTAGTGTCTGTGTCAGAACTTGCAAAACAAGAACCGTGCCAGCCACAAAATCTTCCCGTGTGACCCAAGGTTAAAGGATGAAACGGCAAACCACATGGGAAGGTTTGCATGAGAAAGAAAAAAGAGGATAATAGCAACAGAATGATTAACCAATAAGAAATTGTGATCTATGATGGGAGGAGCTGACTGTGAGCAGGGGACAGACCGCCCCTCGCCTGCAGGGCTGTAAGCTAAACTGCTACAATAAAACAGGCATTGCACACAAAGAAAAGACGAAGATAGAGGGTGCTAGACACAATCTACTCTTCCTGACACATGCCATTACCTGAAGCCTGAGTCCTTTGTGTTTTATTTCTGCAGACTGGCCGGACATCCAAAGAACCAGGAGGGAGAAGTGTTATCAGTGGTTAGAGGCCTGCTGAAGTGATCAATCACTTAGTGACTGGATCTAGGTCTGGTTAAAGTCCAGACCGATTCTGGTTAGAGTCCAGAATTAGAGACATAGCTCAGAGGGTCAGAAATAGTTTAATGGAAATCTTCTCCAACATTTATGGTGCTGAAACCTGGGATGTTCCGGTCAGGAGAGCAGTAAATAGTGAAGTGGACATTCGAGGTTGGACATGGGACAGAACACGGGTCGATCCTAACAACACGGTAAGGCAGTACCTTTAATAAACTGTTATATTGAATATTCTAAAAATGTGACTGTCACGTGACCGACTGAAAATGGTCCAAGGACTTAAATATTGATAATCTTTGTCTTTCTTCGGAGGTGATCGCCCCCAGATCAGGTTCGACGGGATCTGATTAGGAACTGCGAGGCAGTAGATCGAGTGAGGACGAGACTCATGGTCTGAGGAACCCCTAACTTCTTCCGTCCAGGAGACGTTTGAGGCGTCTTATCGAGTCTGGGACTCAAGTTAGTAAAATAATTGTGGCAGGGCAAAGATAGTAAATTAAAGATATAATTTGTGTGATTAAAAATCATAGGGCAAGGAGTTAAAGTGGTCTGAATGTGAGTGTGACTGTGAGCAGTGAACGAAAGGCTTCACAGAGGGAAATCTCAATAGGAGATGACCAGCACTGCTCTGTAAATAGAGGCCTTCATTCTAGGAACTGAATAGAGGAGTCTAAAATCTATCCAGACCTGTGATAGAACACCGAGCAGAATTCCGCACAATTAACTAGTATTTGAGTAGAAGCTTGAATTCAAGGGATTGGATAAACGCCACTTACGCATTCTCTTCAAAAACAGTTCAGTAGTTGTATAAGGAAATTGGTGAGATTGTCATAATGTCTGGAGAAAAGAGTAAGTCCAAGTCTGCTGGACCCGGCAAAGATCAACAATTACAGAAGTACTTACAAATCATACCTAGCATGTCAGGATTAACAAATGAGGCAGCAAAGGCTCAGACGAAGGCAGCAGAATCATTTAAGAAGATGTGGGAAACACATGGATGTACAAGAAGTGATAGATATTGTCTAAGTCAAATGTGTTTTGGGGAGGAAAAGTATTTCAAGGAGGAAGCAGAGAAAGCATGCAAAGGCTGCAGCTGGTTATAGCCCCGCAAAACATCTAATGATGACTGAAATGCAGGATAAGGGTCAGCAGATGGAGTGCTTTATTAAAACTGAGCAAGACAAAGCTGCCCCACAGGAAAAGTCAGTTTGGAAGCAGAGAGGAGCTGTTCAGTCTCAGGGATTTTTGGAGAAGGCCAGATGGTAGGCCTGTGTTGCCAGCTAGCATGAAACAGAGCATTTTTGAATTAGCTCATGGGTTGGTTCATGTTGGCCAGGGTCAGATGAAAAGAAATTTGTGTTTTTGGTGGCATCCTTACATGACAGATTGGATTAAAAACTTTCTGCATGAGTGCAAGGTGTGTGGTGAATGTAATCCCAAACCAACAATTAAACCAGAAATGGGCTCCTTTGGAGAGCTCTATAGACCAGGACAGGAAGTTGTTATTGACTATACTGATATGGGGACCCTTGTGAAGGGTTTCAGATACCTTCTGGTTCTTACCGATCCACTGACAGGCTGGCCAGAGGCCTGGCCAGTGAAGAGATATAAATTCTGTTAATGTTGTATGAGGGTTTAATTTTGTAGTGCATGTGGAAACACTAAGAAACCGTGAATAATCAAGAGGAATGTGGCACATCCTCTTGATTTGGGACTTGATTTGGTAAATTATAAATGCATATAATACCAAATTTGAATATTGGCCTAATTATATTTGAAATAATCTATGGGTGAGATATAGAATTCCTTAGATTGGTTTACTCTCTTCTAAAAAAACTATTTGATTAAGATCTGGTGGGTTTTCAAGATCAAAATACTGATAAGTACATGAGTTATAAATGCAAACTAATCATATGCTAGATGATCCTATATTCCTACAGGAAGAAGTGAGCTGAAAGTAGGTGACTGGATCCTGATTAAAAGCTGTAAACAGAAAATTGGGCATCACCCAGGTGGAAGGGGCCATTCCAGGTATTTTTGACCACACCAATGGCTGTAGAGACTGAGTTAGATACACTTAACCCATTGTAAAAAGCAGTGACCATTACTAGATATAGGGAAAGCAGTCTATCTGGGCTTCGATATGACCACTGAAAACAAATTATGGAGTGATTGAAATAAGGTTCTGTTATCTTTTTTCCCATGGTCCGAGGTGGGTAAGGTCATGTTATGATTGGACACATTAAATTATAGATTCAGTGGTTTTGTTAATTCTTCCCTGGCAGAAAGGTATAGCAGCTGAGATCTAGGAATTGAGCTTAAATACTGTATACATGGAGATTGATCTACAATACAGGTGTTTATTGAACTATAACATCTTTCCGTAACAAGCTGCAGATCTAGTCACACCTGATTAACAGGAGACTTATATAATTGGATGTTTCTGAAACAGTTCTGTTTCAGGAAAAGGGAGGAGATCCTTAGGCACAAGGGGAACTTAAATGTCAATTATTTTTTACAAAACAGCCTTTCAATTTGTTGCATTAAAAGCATTTCAGATAAATGAAAAAACAGAATAAAAAACAGCATTTGTTTAGGGTTCAACACTTTTTTGGTTAAATAGGTTGAAATTATAGTTTTCTTTTATAAGTATTGGGCTTCATCAGCTCAGAAGATGAATAACAACAGTCGGTGATGTGGTGAAATCTTATAAGACTATAGGTTTGATGAACTTAGGCTGTTAGCAGTGTAAATGAATAAAATTAAACTGATCGTTTTCTGCGGGTTGAGCTTTAAAGCAGCACATTTTTCTTTTGAGCGGTCTGTCATGCTCATGATGCCATTTCCACAATCCAAAAAGACCAGACGTTTCCTGTTTTCCATCCTGTTTTGGCACCTTTGTGCGGTTGGTTGTTTTAGCACACAACCCATTCATCTTACCTTGTGGCATGTTTATGCATTTAGTCTTTGTTTGGAAGTTTTTATTTACATTATAACCTCTACTATATATTTTGAAGAAATATTCTTTATGGTCTAGGTTGTTCCAGTGTTACTCATTTTTGATACAGGATCTTTAGAGTGCACTTTGCGTCAATGATGATTTTTGTGATTTACATACAGCAAAAGCATTAGCTCTTTCTACAGATAGACCTAGTTTGTAAGCAGTCAGGATAATAATTTGATTTTGTGTTAGTGTGGCCGATCAGTGAGGCACTACTTAAAACTATGAGGTGAGTGAGGGATTTGATTTTTTTTTTTTTAAAGAGGACAAATGCATAAGAAATGAATCTCAAAACAGATACAATTATGGATAAAGCAAACAGGAAAAAGCAAGCTCTTCTTTTAGGCTTGGTTGACCAGGTGAGAGACCAGCAGCACAACCAGACCACAATCTCTCAGGTAATCATACTAAAGAAAAAGGCTGGAGCCAATGCACTCCCACTGAGGAGTCAGGACGAACCTGAGAGGACATGCAGGAGCAGCAAGCCAGAGCGGGAGAAGAACAGCAAGGAGCAGACCACACGACCTACTTGAACCCTCTGCTGAGAGGTTTCCAACTTCAGCACACATGCACCATCAGGTGGCGGGGCGGCTTGGAGCACAGAGCTGCCCAGCTGGGGCAGCAGGGTTTGAAGGAAAAGAAGCTGAGACCCCTGCCAAAAGGGGCTGAACGATCCTCTGGTCTGCGTGCAGTCCTTAGAGTTTTCAAACTCAAGGCTACTGAAAAGATACACTTTAGCTGCATATAGGTGATGTGCTGGCAACCTCTCACCTTAGGTCATAGAAGAGCGAGCCGGACGACCACAATTCCCGGCCAGAACAAGATGACTTGACTGCTGATCCAAAAAGTTCCAGAGAAGATGGACTCAAAATTGATATGATTCTTTGCCTGACATTTTTCCTTATATATGGTGATCTCTTAAAAATAAGAGATCAAGAGAAGGACATGAAGAGATATAAATTCTGTTAATGTTGTATGAGGGTTTAATTTTGTAGTGCATGTGGAAACACTTAGAAACCGTGAATAATCAAGAGTAATGTGGCACATCCTGTGTGCCTTTTGTGAAGAAGCTGACCATTCTGTGAACGAAGATCTATGTGGGAGGAGTTTCCTTTTTTACTCTTGTTTCAAATAAAAACCTTATGCTGAGATAAAGCTGTGCTCAGTTACTAGAACTGAGTCCAGTGAACGACGTCTCACTGTTAAAATATATAATTGTTGTTGTTATTGCTCCTTTTTACAGAAATGAACGAGCACGCGGGACGGTGAAATGAGAGCTCAGACAGAGCCCAGGGTCATAAATTAAATGTGTCTGTTCCTTTAAAATAGGCTTTAAATTAGACTGAAAACACCTTCTCAACACCAGCCAAGAGAGAAGACAGCAAGACAGTTGTGAAGTGCCTGATAAATTCTTACATTCCATGGCACGGTTTTCCTCAAAGGGTTAGATCAGATAATGGGTCTCACTTAAAAAATGAGCACCTGCAGTGGGTGGACAAACACCTGGGTTTGACCCATAAGTTTGGAACTGTTTATCACCCACAGTCCCAGGGAACAGTGGAGCAAATGAACCAGAACCTTAAGACTAAAATAGCGAAAATTATGGCACAAACTGGACTGACTTGGGTTGATGCACTGCCTATGGGGATGGCTAGCGTGATATCAGGACATCAACCCGCCGCTGCTCCTAATGTAAGCACAATGGCGGTTGCCAAGGTTGATTCTTTTAAATGACTTAATCATGTAAATTATTACTTAAATCTCATAAATTATTTTAATCTTCTAAATTATAACTAATTCTCGTAAATGAGTTTATTTTCGTAAATGAGTTTATTTTCGTAAAATATGACTTCATAAATAACTACCATTATTTTCGGACTGTTGAGCACACCTGAATGAGCCGCACCAGCTACATTTGAAAAGAAAGTACATTTTGTTCATATATATGCCGCACTGAATGTAAACCAGATGTTTTCATGTTGTAACGTGAGATATTTACACAGAAAGACGGTAGATGGAAGATGTCTGTTTTTATTACCTCCGCCAGGACGTAATGTTTTCGTGCCCAATTATCTTTCTTTTAGCAACATAACTTAGGAAGTTATGGATGGATTTTGATAAGATTTTAAGGAAATGTCAGCAATGGGAATAGGAACAAGTGATTCCATCTTGGGGTTGATCCGACATGAAGCACCTATTCACCCACTGACCGGCTGTGCCAAACTCCACTCCTCCCCGTGTCAAAGAGCTCACATGCGGCATCCCTCGCGCAGCTGCCCCGAATCTCTGCTCTCCGCTGGAAAAGCGCAGCCATGCATCTCATTAACAGACATTTTATTGGTCAAGTACAGAATATTAGAAATATAACAACATGGTGATGGGGGGGATGAGTGGCCCTGGCAGAGGTCTGTGTACTCCGAGTGTTCTACTATACTATATATATATATATATATATATATATATATATATATATATATGTATATATATATATATATATATATGGAAATGTTTTCTGTTTTTATTTTTCATTATTTTTATTTTTGGATTTTAATGTCTCATTTTGTCTTGATTGTACAGTGCCTTGTTTTTGACTTTTGGTCATCTTAAAGGACTTTATAAATAAATTGACAGATTAAATTAGTAAATGACACCTTTATTCTCATAAATATTGACTTTAATCTCTTTTATTTTATGTGGCCCCACTCCATTATAACAGCAACAGGTAACGTTATTTCGGCTAACGCTTAGTGCAAATACTGGCGCTAGTCCACACTTTTAAAGAGATCCAGCTTGTTGTATCAGTTTAAGCCATCTCCTCCTCTTGTTTTCGTCCAGAGGAAAGCGGCAGTAACATATCGTTTTATTGGCATAATTTATTTTATTGCAACACGGGACACAGCACTGCACCATTGATTTGGTTTGGACACGGAAGTGACGTTTTCGGCTACGATGACGTAGCCACAAGCCATACGTATAGCCTTAATGGCTATTAGGTCATCCGTGTGGAGGACTAAACGACTAACACCTTTCGAGATGTTTACTGGCCGTCTTTTTGCTGAACCTGCGACCCAGATAAGGACCCAGACTGACCAGACACCCTCAGACCCAGTGGCTGACCACCAAGCTCTAAAAGCACTGGTTAAATCCTTTACCACGGCTCCACCCACAGTGCAAGGCCCTGCTCCTGAGCCCTCAGAAGTCGCATGGGTGTGGCTGCAAGTAATCAAAAGAAAATGGAACGAGCCCAGGTGGACAGGACCAAATCAGGTTACAGCAAGGACCACACACACAGTGCAGCTTAAAGGAAAATGTTCTACCTGGTATTATTGGAGCCAGTGCACCGCAGCACCAAAGCCAAGCCGTACCACATCACAAGTGAGAGCAGATATACAGGCCCAAAATACTTCAAAAGAGGGTGAAAGCAGTTCTTAGGAGCTTCATAAAAGCTAAGCTTTTAGCCCGGCTGCTTCACTCTGAAGCTTTCTTATTATCAGTCTCCCAGGGTGAAGTGATTAGGGGACAAGATCACTTCAAAAGGGGGTAGGGGTACTTAATTTTGAAGCCTATAAAAAAATATATTGTGAAGGCTGGTTAAGTATTCCCTGAAGACAGCTGCGATTCAAAACAAAAGATTAAGAAACTCAAAGGGTTTCTGCAGCAGCCTCGAGCCAGTGGATGACATCAAACAGAAACTGAAGAAAAAAACACCAGAGTAAAAACAAACTAACTGTATATACATTTATTTTAATTTTCTCATAAAATTAGGATAAGGTTAAGCGTGATGAAGGAACTGAAATAACTGAGAGAAGTTTGCAAGTCACCTGGGGAGTGGTACTGACCCCCAGTACAAGGTATTACCAGTTCAGTTTAACTGAGGGTGTGAAGGTTATCACAATATATATATATATATATATATATATATATATATATATATATATATATATATATTTAGCAATTTAACAATTACAACTTGAATTTACATATTATTGCTTTTTTTATTAAACAGTCTAAACAAATTTGATACTAGGTGAAGGTTAAAATGTTGCTTACATTTTTCCTTATTAATAGCAGCTTAAAATTTTACATTACTATTTTTGCAGAAACTCAGGCCTACAGATTCTCCCTGTTTATGAATGCCTCAATTTCAGCCTGGGAGTCTAATAATAAAGAGCTTAGAGCAATAAGAACCATGGTATTACAAAATAGAATGGTTTTAGATTTCTGGGCAGCAGCCCAAGGAGGAGTTTGTGTTCTCCTTAATAACACATGTTGTACGTTCATTCCTGATAACTCGGGACATGGACACAAAATTTATGAGGCATTAGATAGAATGCGCACTGTGGCAAAAGCCCAAAATTCTCACTTTGTTTCAGTAAACACCCCAGGATGGATGACCTGGCTGTTTTCTGGAGGATGGACGTCTTTCCTCGGGAAAATAGTGGCTTTCCTAGGAATACTGATGTTGATATTTTTCCTATTAACATGTTGCATAATACCGTGTTTTAAAATGATGGTAAAGAAGATGCTCTCACAAACCCCAGTTCTGGGTGGACAATATATGTTAGTACCTCTCGAACCAAAACATGACCCGCTTTAGATCCAGAAGGAGGATTCATTAGAATGAAATGTTTTGTTCGCCTCAATGAATATCATGAGAGGCAAAAAGAGGGAGTTGTTGTAAATATTTTTATTAGTTAATGCAATAAACATATAATTTAGTTTATATGTCTCAAATCGGTGTGAAGAAAAAGCTGCATTGAAGCAGCTTATTCATTAAAGGGCACTGAGGGGGTGTAGTGTCTGTTGCAGAACTTGCAAAACAGGAACCGTGCCAGCCACAGAATTTAACCGTGTGACCCAAGGTTAAAGGATGAAACGGCAAACCACATGGGAAGGTTTGCATGAGAAAGAAAAAAGAGGATAATAGCAACAAAATGATTAACCAATAAGAAATTGTGATCTATGATGGGAGGAGCTGACTCTGAGCAGGGGACAGACCCCCCCCCCCTCCCCTGCAGGGCTGTAAGCTAAACTGCTACAATAAAACAGGCATTGCGCACAAAGAAAAGACGAAGATAGAGGGTGCTAGACACAATCTACTATTCCTGACATATGCCATTACCTGAAGCCTGAGTCCTTTGTGTTTTATTTCTGCAGAATGGCCTGACATCCAAAGAACCAGGAGGGAGAAGTGTTATCAGTGGTTAGAGGCCTGCTGAAGTGATCAGTCACGTAGGGCAGGGGTGGGGCGCTGGGATGTTGGCGGTGGGGATTGGCCTAGGGTGGTGGCGGCGCGTGGCGGCCGGCCGAGGCCCCTGCAGTGCCGGGGGCCCCTCGTCGGCCGGTCCCTTGTCGGGTCCCTGCTGGGGGGTGGGGTGCCCCTGGGCCCCGGCTCTCTCGGTCCATTGACCGGCCCGCCCTGGCACGGCCGGTTGCCAGCGGGGCCCGTGGGCTCGTCACTGCTGCCCCCCGGGCCCCTGCATAGTAGCCGCTGGACGTTCCCCTGGGGTTCTCCTTTGCTCCACTCTTGGGGGATTGGGGGATGCGGTCGGCCCCGCCGGGTCCGCCTGGGGCTCTGGGGGTCCTTTGGATGTCTTTGCTCCGATCTCCTTCATGTCTGCATCGATTCCTGGGAGACGGATTGATGCCTGCTCACACCAACTATCGAACACTCTTATGGAGAAACCTTATATGCACCAGCATGCTAACACACACACATAGATGTGGGGTCTCTGGTGTTTAAGGATATATTCTTGGGCTGAGGTTATCATTACTAGAGCTTGATTAATCGGTACCATGAGTTTTTCTGTGACATTGTTGTTGTATTTTTATCTATTTTTGTGTGATGTGGTTGTGTAATTCTTAGATCACAATGTTTGTTTTGTTTTGTCGATGTTCCTTTTTCGTGTTTTGTTTTGTTTTTCCCCCTCTCTCTGCCGTCCTGTGGGTATGGAGGCAGACTTCAATGTCGTCCTGTGTTTTCTTTGTTCCCCTTCCTCTCTTGTATTTTCAACTCACCCTCTCTCTTGACTTTTTGTTTCCTACCTCTCTTCTTCATCTTTCTTCTTTCTTCTCCTTAATTTTCCATCTCCGTGTCCATAACATCAGGAAATAAACACCCCAACAATTCATAATAAAGATTTTTCACACATATATCAAGTGGAGGACTATAGCAAAAGCTGTACTGCTCTGCTTGTGAAAGTAAATCTGTTGGGCTTCTACTTGGTACTCAGACACCAATTCTGAGCTCCACACTCCCAAACAGGACAAAAAAAAAAGAAGTGATCAGTCACTTAGTGACTGGATCTAGGTCTGGTTAAAGTCCAGACCAATTCTGGTTAGAGTCCAGAATTAGAGACATAGCTCAGAGGGTCAGAAATAGTTTAATGGAAATCTTCTCCAACATTAGCCTTTGTCATTTGCTTAGACATGTTTTTGTATATATTGCTTTTAACAATCATCGCTCGTAAAGAAGCTCATGTGGTGTTCCCATGGTTCTTCATGTGTTGCCACTTATAAGTTTGATTTTTGAGAATAGGCTTTTTTCCCCCAGATAATTTAGGGACCAAAGATATGATTGCTTCTTTTAAGAGAAACTATAACCTCTTGACCGGGGCAAAGAGGTCACCGTAGCATGTAGGTAGAAGAATAAATCCAGTTGCACACCTTATGCTTACAGTACACTTATATTAACCCTCACACACTGTAGAACCTGGGATCTCAGTAGAGTATAGTTCCCCATGTGTTCTGCTGCAAAAACTATAGCATTCACGGATTAACACAGTTATGTTTCCGTCCCAACTTATTTTGTCTGTGTTATGAGCACAATCCTAGTTAAGATGGAACTCCAGGGGAAGTTCATCCTCTTGCGGGCCAATAACACATGGGGCGATTAAAAGAAAAGTACTGTATGTACATGTGTAATGAAGATATCATTTTGGTTATGAAAAGAACTGCTCATGTTAATTAATGTGCATTTCCTACATGTTTCTGTTCTTATTTCAACAGTGATTTTCTCTGTTTAGTACATCAGGTGGCGGATGGAGGCTGATGAGAGGAGAGCCCAGGAGAACAAGGACAGGATGTATAGTCTGTTTTCTGTTTGAATTTATTTTTTCTTGTCACATTTGATTAGATAAGATAGACCTTTATTGTCCCACAATGGGGAAATTCTCAGAGTTGCAGGAGCACAGTGGATAGTTAAAAAAGAATAAATAATTATAACAATAATAATGTAAATAATATATACAATAAATAAACAATATAAACTCAGCAAAAAAAGAAACGTCCTCTGACTTTCAACTGTTTTTACTTTCAGTAAACTTAATGTGTGTAAATATTTGTATGACCACTAAAAGAGTCAACACCATAAGACATAAACTAAAGATGTTTCACAGACATGTGACTAACAGAAATAAAATAATGTGTCCTTGAATGAAGGGAGGCTCAAAATCAAAAGTACCAGTCAGTATCTAGTGTGGCCACCAGCTGCTTGAAGTACTGCAGTGCATCTCCTCCTCATGGACTGGACCAGATTTGTCAGTTCTTGCTGTGAGATGTTACCCCACTCTTCCACCAAGGCACTTGCAAGTTCCTGGACATTTCTGGGGGGAATGGCCCTAGCCCTCACCCTGGGATCCAACAGGTCCCAGATGTGCTCAATGGGATTGAGATCCGGGCTCTTCGCTGGTCATGGCAGAACACTGACATTGCTGTCATGCAGAAACTCACTTTGTCTGTCTGATCCAGCAAAGGTGGGTTTGTGCCCATAGACGGCGTTGTTGCTGGTGATGTCTGGTAAGGACCTGCCTTACAACAGGCCTACAAGCCCTCAGTCCAGCCTCTCTCAGCCTATTGAGGACAGTCTGAGCACTGATGGAGGGATTGTGTGTTCCTGATGTGACTCGGGCAGTTGTTGTGGCCATTCTGTACCTGTCACGCAGGTGTGATATTTGGATGTACCAATCCTGTGCATGTGTTGTTACACGTGGTCTTCCACTGCGAGGATGATCAGCTGTCCTTCCTGTCTCCCTGTAGCGCTTGTCTTAGGCGTCTCACAGTGCGGACATGGCAATTTATTGCCCTAGCCACATCAGCAGTCCTGATGCCTCCCCGCAGCATGCCTAATGCACGTTCACGCAGATGAGCAGGGACCCTGGGCATCTTTCTTTGGGTGTTTTTCACAGTTGGTAGACAAGTCTCTTTAGTGTCCTGCGTTTTTAGAACTGTGACCTTAAATGCCTACTTTGTGTAAGCTGTTAAGGTCTTAACGACCATTTCATGTTAATTAATTGATTATGGTTAATTGAACATGCATGGAAAACATTGTTTAAACCCTTTACAATGAAGATCTGTAAAGTTATTTGGATTTTTACAACATTATTGTTGAAATACACAGTCCTGAAAAAGGGACGTTTCTTTTTTTGCTGAGTTTATGAACAATATTAAACTGAGTCCTTGGCGTGTGTGTGTGGTCTACAAGGAGCAGTGCTGGTGTTAAACAGTCTGACTGCAGCAGGAAGGAAGGACCTGCGATATATCTCCTTCACACATTTAGGGTGAAGGAGTCTATCACTGAAGGCAAGGCAAGGCAATTTTATTTGTATAGCACACTTTCAACAGCAGGGTAATTCAAGGTGCTTTACATGATTTGGTGATTTTTTTAAAAACACATAAAAGAAACACATTACACATGATAAACAAATAAAGCAAGAGAAAGATTTTAAAAAAGGAGCTGAAGGAGCTGCTCAGTGCAGTGATGGTGTCCTGCAGGGGGTGGGAGTCATTGTCCATCAGTGATGATAGCTTTGCTACCATCCTCCTCTCTCCCATCTCCTGCACTGTGTCCAGAGGGCAACCCAGGACATAGCTGGCCTTCCTGATGAGCTTGTCCAGTCTCCTCCTGTCTGCAATAGACATGCTGCTGCTCCAGCACACCACCCCAGAGAAGATGGCGGATGCCACCACCACATCATAGAAGGTCTTCAGGAGTGCCCCCTGCACACCAAAGGACCTGAGTTTCCTGAGCAGATGGAGTCTGCTTTCACCCTTTTTATAAAGCACCATGGTGTTCTGGGCCCAGTCCAGCTTACTGTACAGGGGTCTCATTTATAAAGCTTGCTTACGCACAAAATGGGGTCTGGAAACAATGCAAGCAACTTTCTACGCAAAGTTTGGGATTTATAGAAAAAAACGTGACGGAAAAATGTGCGCAACTTTAAGCACACTAAGGATCTTGCTTACGCACTTTGTGGACACAGAGGACACTGACAGCGCAGCAGGAGAGATGGCAAAAATGAAAATGAAAGCCACAATTTCAAACTTGTAGAGCTTTGCGCACACAGACGCACAACCAGCCGTCACCCCCCCCATCCCATCTCTGAACTGAGAATAAAAATGAGAATCTGAATGAAAATATGTTGCACATATAAGAATTATATCACAGTATGTGCATATGTATTTATCTATTCAGATTATATAGAAATTACACTTATTGGTGAATTAATTGTGTGAAGTACGAATACTGCAGCGTCCACTGCATAATAATCCACAATGGATGCTGGCGCTCATTGTAGATCACGCCACTGGAAGCATCTGGATGGGGGACCCGGTGTAGATTCCTTCTAGTGACTAGATATTTAAATAAACCAATACATACACTGTATGACACACATATATATATGCTGTTTTGATTTTACCTCTTAATCATGTAAAGCACCCTGAATCACCTTGTTGTTGTTGAAAGGTTGAAAGTGTGCTATACAAATAAAATTGCCTTGCCCTATATATATATATATATATATATATATATATATATATATATATATATATATATATATATATATATATATATATATACATCCCTTCTTAGCATTGGCTATATTTGATTCCAATTTAACAACAGGTCTAGAAATATCATACTATTTTTGATAGTTATTTGTTTCATTAGATGCTGTCATGGCTGGTATCGATGCAGGGCCGTCTGTATTCTGGACCCACCCATGATCCAGATTCTGATGGAATTCTATTGTCCCGAATTTAATGGTGTTCGATATTTGTGCGCAGCATTGGCGTAGCCACGGGTGTGCCAGTGCCACCCACAGAGCCAGCTGGCATACCCAAAAATCTGAATGCATTTATATACATATATAGCGACTTTTTTTCTTCAAAAAGCGCCTAGCGACAAATCTAGCAACATTTCTGACCACCCTTAGCTACTTTCTGTGAAACTTTGTCGCCGATGTTTCCTGCAGTGTAGAGACCCAGCTTGCTCCTTCCCGACGCTCAGAAAGGGAATAATCTGCTTATGTGTATGCAGCATGATCAGACTATGTCCACTAACCAATCATAAACCCTTTTCGGTTAATTTTATCCACTCACAAACGAAGTTGTTTAGTAGTTAATGTTTATTCAAAAGTAAAAAATAAATCTGCATGTATATAAGACCGATCTTTCAACATGAATTAAGGCAGAAGCGTGTCTGCACTATGCTGCATCCGCATCTCACACCTGTGGTGCATTCAAGGAACGTTCGAAATGTATGGTAGGTTCAAAAACGTAGGACATTTAAAACTTATGACATAAAACCCCCACTGAAAATAATATCGTAAGCAATAAAACTTCTGTTTAATGGCAGTTGGCAAGAAACATTTGATGCATGCTAAATATGCCCTACTTATTTTTACAAAGTACTAAAGAACAGACAACAACTATAGGCTATTCTCTGTATTAATTTCTTCTTCTTGAGATATCTCAGCAAAAAAATTTTTTTTACAGAACTTTAAATTTTGTTTAAAAGGTCTTTGATGTCCAGTTGAAATTTGATATCCTGTAAATTTTTTACCAGTTTTCTCAACAGTTTAGGCTACTTCAGACAAAATAACATGCTCCACTGTCTCTTCTTGAAGACAAAAGTCAAATTTCCCTGTAGCATGTTTCCCCTGTTTAAATGTATTGTTTAACCCCGTAATCCTAATCTAAATATAATTATTTCCTCCTTTCTGTTTCATTCGTCATCACATGATGACATCATCATTATGCAAATTAGCGTATGACGTCATCTGGTGACATCTAGTGACTTTCTGGGGCAACTACTTTCTGTCGGAGACAGTTGCCAACACTGGTGGTGAACAGGATTAAAACCAGTAGCAGAGCTACAATGCTCACTGAGAGACTAGTTGATAGCATCTCATTGCTCATGTTCGAAAAAGAGCTTGCAGACAACCTAGGCTCTGACGAAATAATAAACCTGTTTAAGGCCAAACCACGCTGTCTTGCCTTGTGAAGCTGCAATCTGAAGGTGGGAAGTTCAGATACTTAAATAATATGTACATGTGATAGTGTGAGTAAGAAATAAATAAATAGGATAAGATAAACAGGTTTACTTATAAATATCACAGGATATGCATTTGAAAATTGTTCATTTAAATTGCGTTAAAAACATGTGTTTAAAGGTTTAAAAGTTATTATAATATATTTCAGAAGTTGAGAATGTTTGATTATTCAAGTTAATGCCAACCAGTGATTTTGAATATATTAGTCTTTTGCCTGCAGGCCTGTAGGTAGGGGGAGCCCTTGGCAAAAATGTTCTGTTTGTTGAGCATAAATTTGGCACACCCATTGTTTGCTGGTGCACACCCAGTGTCTTTTTTCTGGCTACGCCACATGGTGATACCTTTGAGCTGGACGACAGTTAGGATCACTTTCAGCCTGGAGTTGCAGCATTTTTAGACCATGCAGATACTGAAAGGAATGACATTAGATCAGAGTTGGAGTATTTCAACAGTGATGTGCTGCAAGACATCTTGCATGTTTTTGACTGCTTTCTATGTATACCATAATTCTTACCCATGAATATACATTCAGTTTGGTTGTGAAGCATCTCAGTTTTGTCTTCATATATATATATATATATATATATATATATATATACACATTTATATAATGTGTGTGTGTGTGTATATATAACATCAGCGTTGTGACATTTATACAGCCCATCTTTGCACATGGAAAATTGATTTATAAGATCAAATTAGAAAATTGTCCACTGCATTCTAAATTTGAAGCATATTTGGAGTATATATAAATGTACTAGTGAATATGCCATAGTGAGTGTTTCCACTTAACTTAGTCATTCAGTAGCTAGGTCAACATGTTATTCTTGAAAATTTGTAGATTAAATAAAATTACTTTACCCGGATATGATTATATCTCGGCCTAAGATATAAAAACACGCTGGTAACAGTGATACAGCAGCTGCAACTCCTTGAATATTAATTTGTGACCCTTGAGCTCATTTGAGCTCAAGATGTCGCAGGATCTATGTAGTTTTATTACTCTTCGCTCGATTACTTCTCGAGGACCTGGATGTCCGACCCCAAAGAATTAATTTAATGAAACCATTTTCGAATTTTAAAAAGTAAATTTTGGTCTGTGTGTTACAACTAAACAGTGCTGACATATTCTTTCTTTCACATACAAACGTTTTTGCCACTTCAACAGCAAGTTTAGAGGGAACGTAATAAGAAAACTCAAATGACCCAGCATTCTACCAGCATTTAAACGCATCATGCACGCACATCTGGAGATGTGAAATCAGTCTCAAAACTCCTTGTGCACTTGTAACCTTGATATGACCGTAAACGTGGTTTTGTCTGTGTGTATCAGGCGATTGGTGCGTAGTATTTAACGATTTGTATGAGTAGGAGTCGTTTTGAATTCTTAGTTTTAGGTTCGTGTAATTTGAAATGGTGCGTGTGTAAATGAATTTTGTACTTGTACTTTCTTGATATTTGTGTATTTGAACACACAACTGGAAGTAGACCTACTCGAAGTTACGCAAGAAAAGTTTTTTTTTACGGATTACAAATCATGTTTTACACATACAACTAACCTAAGTTAGACACAAACAGGCTGACACAAGTTACAAATCAAGTATTACACAAACACAGATCTTTTGAGACTGTTTTCTCTCCATAGGGCAGCACTGTGAGGATCATGTTCTTTGATTTCTCTAGTGCATTTTATACAATTCAGCCTGATTTGCTTCGTCAGACACTCCTGAAGACACAAGTGGAGCCCTCAACAATCGCCTGGATCAATTACTACCTGACAAACAGACCACAGTTTGTGAGACTGAAGGATTGTGGGTCAAACCAAGTGGTCAGCAGCACAGGAGCACCACAGGGGACCGTACTCTCACCATTCCTTTTCCCTTTGTACACCTCAGACTTCCAGTACAAATCAGAGACCTGTGATCTGCAGAAGTACTCAGATGACTCTGCAATTGTCGGGTGTATCAGAGATGGACAAGAACCTGAACAAGCTAGTGGACCGCTTTGTGACATGGTGTGGTAACAATCGTCTAACCTTTAAAGTGAACAAAACAAAGGAGATTTTTTTTTTTTCAGAAGAAACAGGGATAAGTCAAACACTGTTTCTGTCATGGGTGAAGAAGTTGAGGTGGTTGAGGAGTATAAATATCTCGGAGTTCCCCTGGACAACAGACTGGACTGGAGGCGCAACAGTGAAGCCGTCTACAAGAAGGGACAGAGCAGACTGTACTTCTTGAGGAAGCTTATATCCTTCAGGGTTTGCTGCAAGATGCTGCAAATCTTCTACAAGTCTGTTGTGGAGAGTGTAATCCGCCATCATCTGTTGGGGTAGCAGCATCAGAGCCAGGGACTTATAAAAAAAGGCTAAATAACCTAATAAAGAAGGCTGGTTCTGTTCTTGGGATGACTGTGGCACATTTGGAGATGATGATGCAAAGAAGGATTCTTCATAAAATCAAAAGATTATGGACAACCCTGAGCATTCTATTCATGAGACTATCCTGCAACAACAGAGTGTCTTCAGTCAGAGGCTTCTTCAGTTTTGCTGCAACACAGACCGCTACAGGAAAGATTTCCTGCCCACAGCCATCATAATCTACAACAACTCCTTAAAGAATTCATTGTATGCGCTTCAACAACCCGTAATTTCCCTCTGTGATCAATAAGTAGTTTTTAATTGAACTGAAATAATTGATGAGAGACTAACATTGGAGAATTGGGATTTGTCCTTTAACAGTTGGGGACCTTTTTAAGGGTTTTTATTGTCAAAATGTTTTATTTACATTAATTGTTACCTGAACCTGTTTAGCACTAGATAATCATTTACCTTTAAAAACTCAATAAAAACGCTTCGATTTTGCTATGAGTTAAAACGTTATTCTCTTCGCTCCACTAGATGGCGCTTCCGCTGCTGCCCAAATCGAGTGTTGTTTCTGCGTCCGTTCTGACGTCAGGGCGGTCTGTGCTTTGACCCGTTGGATCATTTGTAGCAAAGAGAGGCGGCACACCGGAAAGCCAACGGGTAGCAGGGATCCATCGCAAATAGAAACCTGACTTTGAGGTCTGTGTGGCATATCGACCTATAGATTAAACCTTCGGAACGTTGATAGTGGCCTACGTAGGGACTTCCGCGGCAACGAGACATTGGAAATACCCGCAGAAGCGGGCGAAGGGAGCGTTGTGGTCCCGTCAAGTCGGCTAACAGAAGCTAACTTTGGGCCTAGCTGCTTCTAGCAGTGGAGCTCACTTTCCGCAAGCAAAAGCAAAACAAGGTAAGAGCAGGAAACCAGCAGCATGGGTGTATATCACTCTTAAAGCTCAAAGTCCCCGCTGTTGTTGCTCTTATTTCCTCGAATAGCATTAAAGTTCAATGTTTCAAAGCAAGTAGCAGTGTTCGTAGCTAACCATTTGCTAGCTGTTTAGAACTAAATAAAAATCATTATACTAACGTGCCTTAGTGTTGTGTTACTGCAGAAATGAGTGTTAGCGTGCTTTTAGAGCTGAATACTCTCATCTCTGAGCTGTAGTAAGTAAACAGACCCGGTAGAGAAGCGCAGATAGGAGCAGAGCCTGCAGCGACAGACAGATCGCACAAAGCTCAGATCCCGCTTAGAAAGTAAACATTAGGGTTCTGATGCAGAACAAACTAGATTTATTTTATACCCATCAGCATCTACTGGCTTTGTGGACTTCAAAGTTTAACAAGTCACAGTTTTTATGTTGAATTGCTTTTGTTGGCAGGCAGGCAGCCAGCTAACATTTGCTGTTTGCTCTGAGCTTCATGTGTGCAGAATCCTAGGCTTGTTTACAGTAAAACTGTGAGGATGGATTCCTGCTACACTGATTCACCGCTTGTACTCAATTAATTCAAATTCAACATTAAATAGTGATCATGTGCTTAACATTGACGTCTAGCTACAGCTAGTGGTCTTGTTTGAGCTCCAGTCGTGCATACAGTAGTAGCTGTTGGTGACGCTTCAGATCAGGTAAAGGAAAGCGGCTGGACAGGTGTGTTGAAAATTCTGCTCTCATGTTTCCTGTATATTAGGAGTAAGAGTATAGAATATGATCTCTCCGGCTATGCTTGGCTGATTGCTCTGTTGTTGAGGCTGATATTTAAAAATGAGTGGAGCCAGTGATTAAATTGTTTTGATGCTATCTTTCCTTGGTTTTCTTTGCACGAGATCAGAATTTTGCTTATATTTTTGGCAAATGAAACCTCTATGCAGTAATGAAATCCTCTAGTATAGAACACTGGAGACAAACTCACTGCTGATCAGAACTCATTGCTCACTGAGCAACCTCCTAGCTATTACTCTAAAAACACCCAAAGATCATGACTGTGACAGCATCCCTTACCCTCACTCACACACATTCTAAACAGAGGCTCGAGCAGGCTGTTTAGTTGACCTCCTGACCTGTTGCATGCTTTTCTCTTTTTTTGAATAGGAATGAGTGATGAACTCTGTGGTGGTGTCAGATGGAGGAGGAAACATAGTGGAGTATGTCACTGTGGTTGAAGAGTCCCAGCAGGTAAGCCTTTTCTAGTAATAATCATAGAAGTAACTAGTAATTCATCTTGAGCATGGTGGAACTCTGAATCAGTCACATGATCATATTTCAAAATGCTCACAAACACTGAGAGAAAGGTTCAAGCAGATTGACTTTGTGTGGATGGTGAACACATTGATGACACCTAGCATTACATCCTCTAAACAATTATTAGAAAATGTGTTTAAATATTGTGGGTCACTCATCCCTGTATGAAGCAGCAATAATAACCAAATTAACACAATTCACTCTTCCTTTCATTGACTCACCACAGCAGGCAGTGTCTCCTAAAACAATTAGGCAGTTGATTTGAGCTGATTGCTTTAATGTAGCCAGATCTCTGGAGGGTGATAAAGGCAAAGATCAGAGGATAAAGGACAGTGTCTGTATAGAGGGGATGTTTTTATAGTCAAATAGATGACAGAGAAGTGTTGCATGTCACTTGTAATGTGTGCAAGCTCTGTTATGTCCAGTCACTGCAGCAGTGCAGAATTTTTAATATCCACATCTAGGTGCATATAAATCTACATGTTTCTCCTGAAACATAATCCGCATGTTGCTAGTTTTGCCAGTAGCCTGATGCCAAAGTTCCTAGTGCCAGTCATCAGAAATGTCTAATGCATTTCTGATTCCTTATGAAGTATTTTGAACAGCTCTGTTTCCAGGGTGGACTGATAAGGAGTTGGAATTTGAATTAGTTTTAGATTGAACTTTACTCAAACCAACTAAAGGTTTTTAATTAATTAGTCTAATTTCCTGCCAGAAATCTAAAACTGCCAAGAGTATGAATAATTTTAGGCTGAAAACAAAAATTAACTACTAATTTTATTTTTGCTTAAAGATGTTAATTTTGGAGCAGAAACTTCTTCCTCGGTTGGAACTCTTATTCTCCACTGTCTGCCCAAAATTGTCTCCTCCTGGATTTAACAAAGCAAATAAGTTCAGAGCCTCCTATTAAATGATTAATGCTTGAATGATTTTATTTCAGATGGTTATCTGTTCACACAAGGCTGCTCGTTGCATCAATTAGGGTTACTAATTGATGCAACGAGCAGCCTTGTGTGAACAGACATCCTTTGGTCCTGGAGAAAAATATTCAGTGGTCAGAGTAGGTGTTTGCAGGCTTAAGGGATAGGGACTAAACAACTGTGAAGCTTTAAGAAAACCACTGACCAGTGAAGCTAATTGGTAAAAAGGCTTCAGTTTGCTAAGGAGCAGAAAGATCAGGCTGTGGAGCACCGGAGGAAGGTCATGTGATCTACATCCAGCTCTATCCTGTTCCACAGTGATCAGGGTAAGAAGAGAGGTACGTGAAGTGGTGCAGCCATCATACCTAGTGCCCACTGTATAAGGGGCAGTGCTATGATCAGGGGCTGCTGCAGTTGGTCAGGGTCATAAGGATGTTCTGGATGAGAACTGGCCCAGTAATCAGACTCTCCCATCGTTAATACAGGATCTTGATGAAAAATCCATGCAACTTTGGACAGAAAGAAATCCTGTGACCATGCAGAAGTTAATTAAAATGATGCCCCAGTAAATGTGTGCCATAGTTAAAGTTAAAGGTTGGTTAAGCTGGATCTGGATCCACATGACCTTTGTCGATTATGATTGGAATTTAGGTCAAATATCCAGCCAGGAGGACAACAGGAGCTGGTTGATGGTGAGTGTCTCTGCAGCTGGGATAGGGAGGGAGGTTGGACCAAATATTAGTGGTGAACTGTGGATACATTTCAGCCCAGAAGTCAGTCCTGTGTGCACTGAGAAATTCAACAAAAATTTCAAACTTGTTCACCCAGTCCTTGTTTTTTAGGTTTGTTGAAGTTGCATCTGTACAACATTAATTTCCCTGTTTATTTTCAAATTAACATCAGACTGCATCTAATATAATCTAATATAAATCCTGCCCACTGAAGCTTGATTAAGGTTGTGTGTAAGGCTTCAGCTCCTAATAGCAGATCCTTTCTGCTTTTTAAGTGAAAGCATTGCATTGCCCACTGGTTCCTCTTCAGCTGCTCCATCCCTGCTATCAGATTAGGTACGCGGGAGTTTAACATGGAATGTATTTGGAAGGTGGAAAGAAGCGGGAACACCAGGAGAGAACCTGAACTTGCATAGATGGCTCTTTGGTGCCAAGCATCCAGTAAGATGTTTATGTTGACAGTTTTTCCACTGTGAATCCAGCAGGCACCGCAAAGAGGAAGGAAATGCTGATGCCAGATTAGCCACAGCAGCTCTACGATCTACCGCTGGCATCTGGAGCACAGAGCACAGGAACCTGGATAAGTCCAGATGCCCAAAGATATCCTGACGGTGGAAACTTACATAGCCTTTTCTTTTCAATCTGTCTCCACTTTGTGCAGCAGCCTACTGAGGAGGAGGAGGACGAAGAGGTAGTCCAGCAGGATGGAGAGACTGTGATCATGGTGGAAGAGGAGGAGGAAGGGGTGGTGTTGCAGGAAGAGGTGGGGTCTCCTGCTGTTATCGTGGAGGAGGTACCCAGCACCCAGGTGGAGGAGTGCTACTCTGCTCAAGTCCTGGTGTATGATGATGGAACATACCTGATGCAGGACGTGGCTGAAGAGCAGGAGGTGGTGACAGAGGTGGCTGAGTCTGGTGAGTCTCTATACAGTCTGATGGCGGGTTGGAGGGGAATGTTGCTTCTGAGTTGGATTAGGATGGGAAGAAAATCCAGACCTAAGACAATTTAGCAACAGACTATTAGTTTAGGCTGCCCCCTGCTGGCAGAAACGAAGCTTTATCATTCAGACCCAATTACAGGAAACAGGAAGGGAGGAGCAGACTGGTTCTGCAGAAATCAAACCAGGAAGTAAACATTTCAAAATAGTGGCTCGACAGCGCTCCGGTTTCTGAATTTAACTGTTTTCCAAGCTAACAGGATTAGGAAGCAGGTTTCTGCTGCACCAGGTCTGGTCTGACTGTCTCCTCAATGGGCTGCTGTTATGCTGCAGAGCTTCATGTTCTGACCAGTCCTTCTGTGTTCTCTTCTTCAGTGGAGATGTCAGGCCACGACATGGTGTGTTTTGACAAGACGTTTGAGGCGGCTGAAGCTCTGCTTCACATGGAGTCTCCTGGCGGCCTTCACAATGAGCGCAGCACAGGTAAACCCACTGATGGGACCCTTCCAGTAGCTGTTCACAAGGCTCTATAGTAGACTTATCACTGATGATACAGCAGAGATTGAATATCCCGCTGTTGGGTAGCTTCATTCATTTCATAAAGAATAACTCAATTCAAAAATACTTTATTGATCCTAGAGGGAAAATAAGTGTTGTTGTTGCTAATTAATTCTTCAAGGGGTTGTTGTAGATAATGATAGCTGTGGGCAGGAAGGATTTCTTGTAGCGGTCTGCATTGCAGGGAAATTGTTGTCTAATGAAGAGGATACTCAGGGTTGTCCATATTTTATTTTTTTTTGTGACGAATTTTCTTTGAATCATCATCTCCAGAGGTACCCAGCAGTAAAACATTAGCAATATTTTATTGATGAACAGAAAATGACAGTAACAGTGATAAAGGTAGATTTAGGACAGGTCAGGGAGGAAGTGGTGGAGAAGTTTAAAGCAGGGTTAGGCTACAACATAGTATCCCATAATCTGCACTCAGAGTACCTATAAAATGGCTTATGGCATTTGTTGAAAGAATAATGAATTTCAATGTAAAGCTTTTGATTCTATGTGGCTGGTCTGCAGCAGCTAAAGGATGTAAATGTGTCCTGCCTCCATCAGCAGAGGATGTGATGATGGAGACCGTAGTGGAGGTCTCTACAGAATGTGGGCCCATTGAGGAGGACTCCTTCCCCATCCCTCCTGACTGTGAACCTGCAGCCAAGAAGAAGAGGGGAGGTCAGTGTGGCCATGTTTCAATCTGTCTCCATTTACGGTGTAAATATTCTGGGTTATTGGTTCATGGAAAGCAGCCTTTTAAAGTGGGCTGCATCAACCAGTTCATCAGACAGAACCAATGGTTCTCCTAGCTCCAATTAGGGGTGGGCAATGTGGCTTCAAAAATAGCCATCATTTTCTTTTTCTCCCTCCCTTTCCTTAAAAAGAAATTACAAATGACAGAAAATCTTTTCAAAAACGTGCTTTTATTTCAATTCTTCCTTCTGAGAGAATTCGGAGTCCATTTAAAGACAAGTTGTAAAACCAGATGGTAGGTCCTGGGCTGGCTAACATCCCTCCGAACTATAGAAACCCAAGGAGTGCACTGGTTAATAAAAATCCAGATTTTCCAAAATAGAAATCTTCATAAACAGCAAATATGAATGAATCATTAAAATTGATTTATCACCCAGCTCTAGCTCCAATAAGATGATATCCTAAGACAAGGGCCAGCAGCTCCAGTCCTCGATGGCCGGTGTCCTGTATCTTTTAGATGCTTCAGCACACAAGAGTTAAATAATCTGGTAATTGAATGGACTCTGGATAACTCAACTGTATCCCAAAGAGGTAATTCAGCCATTTGATTCAGGTGAGTTGGACCAGGGACACGTCTAAAAGTTGCAGGACACAGGTCCCAGAGGACTGGAGTTGCAGACCCCTGCTCTCCTGGTCCTCAAGGCACACTGCCCTGCATGTTTTAGATGTTTCTCTGCTTCAAAACACCTGATTTCAATTGATGGGTGATTAATAGGCTTTTACTGAACTGATTGGAGTTCAGTAAAAGCCTGAACTGTCAGGTAGGTGAGCTCCGACCTACCCTGACCCTCTCTGTGTATCAGAGGACATTTCAGACCATCTATAAAAATAAATCAAATGAAACACAACTGGACCTTGTAACATGACGATTACCTAAATAAACAACTAGCAAGGAGTAGGGGATCCTAAGGGCTTCATCACTTTGTAAAGCAAGGTGTTCAGGAGCATTTAACGACTTTATTTTCCAAAAATCTCAACATTGATATTTGAGCATTACATTTCACAGAATATTTAATAGGGTGCTTTGTTTCTTGCAAGTATAGAATATGTTTCCATGAGGTCCTCACTGAGATTAATCTGCAGTAGGCAGTGTTTCCAAGTCATTTGTAAGCACCTCAAACCTAGTAAGCCGTAAACCGACAGAAAGGTCTTCCCCTACCTGAGGTTGGCAGCTCCAAGGCAGATTCTTCTATTTTGGAGCTACTGGAGAAACAAAAAGTAATAATTTCCCATCATTGCCAGCTGTTTATTTGGGATCAGTCAGCTGCTATTCTGTGACATCTACACACGCACACCGCCAGGCCAATCAGTGGCTACCAATACGTAGGTAGGCATGAGAGTGACATCACTTTACCAGAGTAATCAGACCAGAGATGGGCGTGTTGGGTCGCTTTGGCCCATTTCAGACTGAGTCAGAGGTAGTCTGAAAAAATGGAGCGGCTGAGCTCAGACAAAGGTAGTGGAAATACGCTAAATGGACCAGACCCTAGTGGAAAAGGGGCATAAATGTTGCCTGAGTATTTTTATTTTTATCACCAGAGAACAATGAACAGCTGCTCTGGTCCAACTGAAAGACAGAAGTTGACATCCATCATTCTATCTCAAATGATTTCAGCTTGACAGTTTCAGCAGGTAGAGGAGAGGATACTTGAAATATAAACTTGTGTGTGTTGAATGCAGGTGGGCGTAAACCTAAAGCACAACAGCCTGCTTCCAATGGTTCCTATGACCTGGGGATCAAGAAGAGGCCAAGGGAAGGAAAAGGTTTGTTCTGGTTTCGTGTCTTAGGCCACAACTCTGATTCCCATCATCTTTCCTGCCCACAGAGATGATAGTTGTTGTTCTCCAGGAAACACCACGTATCTGTGGGAGTTCCTTTTGGAGCTGCTGCAGGATAAGAACACCTGTCCCAGATACATCAAGTGGATGCAGAGAGACAAGGGCATCTTTAAACTGGTTGACTCCAAGGCTGTGTCCAGACTGTGGGGCAAGCACAAGAACAAGCCAGACATGAACTATGAGACCATGGGCCGAGCCCTCAGGTCAGCTCCTGGCCTGCACACACACCCACATGCAGTAAATCATATGGGGATAATGCAAAGTTGGTTCAATTGTCTTTGACCTTTTCCAGCACCTGTTGTCTGATAACCCAGCTCTGACCATCTCTGTGTAGGTATTACTACCAGCGAGGCATCCTGGCCAAGGTCGAGGGTCAGCGCCTTGCCTACCAGTTTAAAGAAATGCCCAAAAACATCCGTGTGATCGACGAGGAGGAGGTGGGCATAGAGATGAAGGTGGAGGACAGCGAAGTCATTGTGTCTGGCCAGCATCCAGTTCACCAACAGAGCCCTGCCAGCATTAGCACCAACTCCCCAGTTACCAGCCAGCCCCAGCAGACTTATGTCACCGTCATTCCTGGCAACGCTGGCACCAGGTAGGATGAATAACAGTGTCTCAACCACTGCTCTTCATTTATTTCTATATAATATATGTGCCACAGTGCAATTTATGGGTGTAATGGCTACCATAACCTTAGAAGTGAAATGATAGGTACTGATATAATCATGACCCCTGACCTCTTCTATTTTTCTCCTGCAGGCCCATCAGAGCCATGCCACTGGTCATGACCAACTCTCTAGGTCAGGTGACGCTAAACTCTTCTCCCATCCTCACCACCACTACAGGGGTCCCAGTGACTGTAGCGAAGGCCTCAACCAGCGCTCCGCCCAAACTGGTGATCCAGGCGTTGCCCACTGTGCTGCCTGTTGGCTCCAAGGCAGGAGAGAAGATCACCATCATCACCATCCCTGCCAACCAGCTGGCCACGCTAATGCAGACTAACCCGACAGGCCAAGTAACACAGATCATACAGGCCAAACCCGTCGCCACGCAGCTGTCCCAGACCACCATCAAGCCGGCCACGGTCCAGGTAGCGGCCGGCCGGACGGCGCCACAGCTGATCTTGGCCAAACCAGCCGCAGTTGCCCAGGCTCTACCGCAACTCTCTGTGCAGGTGAGCCATCCTCACTCTGCCCCCCTCAACATCCCCACGCAGCACCACAAGCCCCTCAACAGTGAACCTGAAGCACAGTTAGAGGCGGTGGAGCCCCCACCCCTCTCAACTCCAACAGCAGCAGAAGCATCATCCTGAAGCCTAACCTGGGGGGGGGGCTGCAGGAAGTGACTGTAGACACTGCTCAGGAAGTGAAGGACACATCCCCACTCCCCAGTTTTAGATGATAGCTGCTTCATGATTGGCTGTCATCGTATTGCTGCCGAAGACCCCCAGAGGATCAAAGGGACAATTGTGTGCATATACACACACATCCATCCATAGACACCCAGAGTTCCCTCAGCGCACAGGCAACATGGGCAGCCTTAGATTATAAATGGAAATGTCTTTTTGTAATCCAACTTAATATAAAGCCTGTAAGGACTTTGTTGTAAAGAGACATGTAAAAGCCACCTTTTTGATACTCACAAGTTAAATGTGGATGCAGATGTAGTTTCAATGCCCTTGTTTAGTCTTCTGTATTCTCTCCAGAGGTTGCCCTTTGTCCCACAGACTGTAGGAGATGTGACTAGTGGCTGCTTCCTCTGTTGCAGCTGCAGAAATTCAGAGTGAGAACACTATGCAAAGCCTGAAGGTTAAGTCTCACTCTGAGCAGTCAGTCAC